>PVKS010002709.1:65464-114306 GCA_004027875.1 Aplodontia rufa | reverse complement strand
GGAGTGGGGGAGGAGCGGGGAGGAGGAGTGGAGAGGAGGACAGGAGGATCATCTGTGTCTTTCTGGGAACCGGTACAGACTTTCCCAGATCCCAGAGCCATCTCTACACTTGGTGGGATTCTCTGGTTACTGCCATGGTGATTGCCACAGTCACTGCTGAGAGGGTGGAGATTTTCCTAGGGTGATGCAGGACAGAGAGAGAGTCCAAGGTGATGGGCGGTCAGCGTGGCTGCGGGCGGCTGAGGCCAGTCTGCTCTGGCTTTTTTGTTTCAAGTGCTGAATGCTGACTGGCCATCTGTTTCCAGGGAGCTGAGGTGTGTTGGTCCTCGTGCAAGCGTCCTACAGCAGCGTGGAGGAACGGTGGGATGGCCTGGGCCCTCTGCTATGGGTCGGGCCAGCGGCTGGGCCTCTCTCCTTGCTGGTGCTCAGCAGCTGGACTCCAGCACAGCAACGACCTCACTCGCTCAACGAAAATGGAGCGAGAGCCTGAGTTGTTCTGGGAAAAGCTCCCCCAAGGTGGGTGGGCTGTGGGTGGCCTCCCTGTGTCCCAGGCGGCCCTCCTGCTGCTCCAGCTGTGGTCCCTGCTCCCTCCACTCCGCATACGGGACTTGGTTCCTTTCCTATGCCAGGTCCAGTGCACGAGGGCCTACACTCTTCACCAGCAGGGACATTGGGCGGTCTCCAGCTTGGGCAATCATGCACAGAGGTGCCATGAACTTTCATGACAGGCTGCTGGGGCCCGCGTCTTCATTCCCCTTGGACAGTGCCTGCCATGGAACCCTGGGCTTCCGCTGAGAGCACACGGCACCTCCACACCTTCCTGCCGTCGCTGTCTTCTGTCCAATGGCAGCCCTTCCTGCAGACACGGCGCCTTGTTGTGGTTACGGTTGGCTTTTCTCTGTTAATCAGCGCTGCATAGCATTTTCAAGAGTGTCTGCGTATGTCCTTTGGAGAAATTTCTATTCAGGTCTTTTAGTCATTCTATACTGGGCTGTCCTGTGACCCTTGGGTCTGAGACGCTTGCACACAGGTTCTTTGTGGAAGGTGAGACTTGACTGTCCCCATGCTGGTGCTGGCACCCTTGCTCAACATGAGTTGTGCAGAACCTGCCTGACCCCGCCATTGTGTTCTGCTGACCTGTACGTCTGTCCTCACGCCAGAGCACTCTGCCCCTGTTACTGCAGCTGGGCATTAGGTCTAGAAAGCAGGACCCGAGTCCAGTTCTGTTACTTTTACTTTTCTTTCTTTTTCAGAGAGAATCAGCTTTAGTCTTTCACGTGGCTTTTGTTGCTCGGACATTCCGTTGTGTGCGTGGTGCTGGGGTTCGAACCTGCGTCCTCGCGCTTGCCAGGCAGGCGCCGTAGCCACTGCTCCAGCTCCTTGTTGCTTTTCTTTTTGGCTGCTCGGGGCAGCTCCTTTTTAAGATGAACAAAAGCATAAAAGTTATATGTATAATGGGTACCAGGTGATGCTGGTGAACTCTCATGTGACATTTTATGTGAGTTTTAGGGTCAGGTTGTTGATTTCTGGAACAAACCAACCAAGTGTGGCAGACCCAGCTGGGATTCTGGGAGGGATTTGGGGGCTGTTGCCAGACTCACACTTAGGTGTGGTCGGCCCGTGACCACCGAAGCCTTCTCCCCCTTCGCAGCAATGTGTTTCCACTGCACACGTGACGTCTGGGACTGGGCTGTGACCTGCCCACCGCCTATATTGGATGCAGAGTACTGGGTCCACTCACCAGGTGAGCAGTGGGGAACTGGACCGCACCTGTCCAAAGGAGCACAGATCCCACGGTGGGGAGGAAGGGCTGTCCCTGCCGTCACTTAGTGCAGGAGCAGGTGACAACAGGGGTCTGCAGAGGATGGCCACTGGTGCCTGCACCAGGGAATTCATGCCCAGTGTGACCATAAAGGAGCCTCTGTGATGAACTCGCACTGATGCTGGGAGCTGGCTGCTTAGACCCTCGCCTGACCACCGCAGTGATGGGCTGCGCTGAGCTGTCTGCCTGGGCTCTCAGCTCAGCATCCTGTCACCCTGCATGGTATCAGCATTTTCTTAGTCTTTTTGTGACCAGTTTTCACCTCATTGTGTGACATTTGCATGTCTTAAGTGTTTATTTATTTATATATTTTTTAAAAGAGAGGGACAATGAGAGAGAGAGAGACAGAGAGAGAAAGAGAGAGAGAAAAATAATCACTTTTATTTAGTTTTTCATGTGGCTTTCATTGCTCTGACACTTCCTTGTGAACGTGGTGCTGGGATTTGAACCCATGTCCTTGTGCTTGCCAGGCAAGCGCCATAACTGCCAAGCCACTGCTCCAGCCCCCTGAGTGTTTAGATATCAAAAGTTAAGATCACAATAAAAGAACCTGTGTTTGCCGATTCACCACTCCTAGGTGACCCACAAGTCCTCCGTGAACAGTCACTGTGAAAGTGGCATCGTCTGCGGGTCGACTGACACTGTGGGCTGCTTGGCTGTGATGACTGCAGAGCAGGTTTGTGACACACTACCCTTTCTACCCAGTCGGGTAGACTGAGGCAGCTGGAGGGCGACTGCTATCCACAGCGGGAGCTGACTCCTTCCTGCTGGTGCCCTCGGGCGTTGCAGGCTCAGACCCTCCAAATGTCCTCTGGGCCATCTGGCTGGCCTGTGCTCTGGCTGGGTCTGAGGTCACAGGGGGAGGGGCCGTAGCGTGCTGAATGAGATCGCCCTGCAGCCCTGGGGAAGGGGCACTGGGAACCCATGGTGGGAGGGGCTGGTGTGTGGAAATGAAGGACACCACAGGGTCTTGCACTCCTGAGCTTAGGTGTGGTTGGAGGACCTGGTGCTTCTGCGATCAAGAGGGTTTTCAGAGGATCTTCCGGGCTGGAGCTCAGGGGTTAAGGCACTGGCCTGGCATGTGCAAGGACACAGGTTCAAACCCCAGCACCACATACACAACAAAAGTGTTAGAGAAACAGAGGCCAGATGGAAAAATAAATAAAATTATTTCTCTCTCTCCCTCCCTCTCTCCCTCTTGCTCTTAAAAAAAAGAAAAAAGAAAAAAGAAAAAGAGACAGAGAGGGAGAGGGAATCTTCTATGGCCCAAGGCTGTGAGGCCCCTGTGCCCTGGAATTGGCAGTATGGGGTAGATTGAGTTCATCTCCGCCCCCAGGTCCCTCTGTGAGTGGGTGCCACTGGGGGAGTGAGACCAGGAGGGAGGCAGGGAGGCATCATCATCCCCCAGTGCTACAGCTGTGCTGCTGGGCAGCAGCCGCCCCCTCCTCCGTACCTGTTAGAAGACCTCGCTCTGACCTCACCTGGCTGCTTAGAAGGAGGTGCCACCCTCGCTGCTTGAAACCCACAATTAGAGTCAGATGCTGGCACGTCCCGGGGGGGGGGGGGAAGCACTAACCTAATTTGGGAAGAGAAGGCTTACACATCAAAAGCGCTGCAGACTTGTCATTACAGTGTTGGGGCTGGGTGTGGGCGGGAAGCCTTCTGCACACAGTGAGCAGGCGGGCACAGTGTGGAGGACCTTCTGTCGGGCAAGCGTTCAGTATTTTTAGCTTAAAGATCTGGAGGTGTGGCTAATTTTCTTCTTGGTTGAGCCTCAGCAATCGCCTGCACTAGTGAGGCTGTTGCTGGGTGCAGTGCGGGGAGGTAGAGGCGGGGAGCCCAGGAAGGAAAAGGGAACCTTTCCCTGCTGGGCCCCCAGGAAGACCGGACTCTCCCCTCCACACGACCTGCAGGAGCACATTGAGAGCGAAGTGCTGCTACCGAGGGCCAGCTGGCCCGTCCTCCCTGGCAGGGAGTGATGGAGGGCTTGCGGTCTGGATGTGTCTGTCCCCGAGGGCTCATGGAGCATGGCCAAAGGTGGGGCCTGTGGGAAGTCCTTAGGTCATGGCTGCCTATCTGCTGTGATGTGACCCAGATCCCTGGGGCCACCCGATCCTGGATGTTCAAAACCAGGAGGCAAAACCTTTTCTTTAAAAGGACCTAGATTCAAGTGTTTTTGTCATAGTAACAGAAGATGGACAAATACAGAAGGAGATTCTTATATAGATACGGGCTCCCTGGGTGCAAAGGGGATGTGGACAGATATTTTTTGTTTAAGAGAGAGAGAGAAAGAGAGAATCAATTTTATTTAGTTTTTCATGTGGCTTTTTGTTACTCCAACATTTCAGTTGTGTACATGGTGCTACGGTTTCAACCTACATCCTTTTGTATCCCAGGCAAGCGCTGTAACCGCTGGGCCACCACTCACCCCAGGGAAAAGATTCTTTTTAAAAGGACAGATAATAGGAGAAAAGCAAAGATGACTGGGTTTGAAAACCAAAAGACAGATAGAACCAGTAGGCAAATCTAAGAGCTAATTCTTTGGAGGTCAAATCAAAATAACAGAGAAACAATTTGAAAATGCATTCAAGCGGCTGGAGCGGTGGCTCAGTGGTTATGGCGCTTGCCTGGCACGCACGAGGATCCCGGTTCAAATCCCAGCACCACTATGAAGGTAGGTGTCAGAGAAGCAGAGGCCAGATGAAAAACTAAATAAAACTGATTCTCTCTCTCTCTCTCACTGTCCCTCTGTCTCTAAAAAAAAAAAAAGAAAGAAAAAGCAAAATGCATTCAAGAAAAAAGTTAAAATATACAAAAGAAGAAAATAATCAAAGACAAAAAATGATAAGAAAACATTTTGAATGCCAAGAAAATTAATAAAGCGTGGTTCAAACAGATGATTTCTAAGAACAACATATTATAATTAATAATCTTAATTATGTAACAACAGATGCCTAACGAGATCTAAAACCCTAGCACTCCAAGTGAGGCAGGCCATTTCTCAAAGAGCAGTTCCCACTAACTCAGCAGGACTAGACGATCTCACAAGAACAATGTATGTTTTAAGGAAAAGAAAACTCTAATACTACATCAAGTGTTCCAGAACATAGAACACAAAAGAAATTTTCTTATTTTACAATATTTCTTGAAAAATATTGATAATAGGGGCTGGAGCAGTGGCTCAGCGGTTACAGCACTTGCCTGGCATGCACAAGGACACAGGTTCAAACCCCAGCACCATATACACAACAAAGTGTTGGAGCAACAAAAGCCACATGAAAAACTAAATAAAATTGATTCTTTCTCTCTCTCCCCTTTCTCACTGTCCCTCTCTCTTAAATAAAAATAATAATATTGACAATAAAATCTAAAAGCACCATAAGGTAAAATCATGGATTGATCCAATTAACATCAACACAAAACATTAATTAAAATATTAATTAATGGGATCAAGCAACATATTTTTTAAAAAATTGCCCTCTGAGACTGAGTGGGGTTTACACATGGTGCCCAAGGATGGCTCATCAATGGAGCTGAGTTTAATACAATTCATGATATTAACAGGTGAGAGGACAGAACTGGGGTGTGGCGCTAGCCTGGCAGGAATGAGACCCTGGGTTCCACCCCCACCACTGCCAAAAAAAAAAAAAAAATCAGAAGACGGAAGTCACATTAACATCTCAGATGCACGAAGAGTCACGCGGTAAAGTTAAGTTGAACCTAAGTTTCCTTCTGTTGAGGCAAAATTTACAGAGTCACATGGACCAACACAGAAAAGATCAACTCTTCCTGAATGGTGTGAGAGCCAGTTCCTCATGGATGCCGTGTCAGCTCAGCTCTCTGGGCCGCTGTGCCCAAGCCAGGACCTTCCCCTCTGCACTCCAGATGCCACTTCCAGAACAGGGCATCACCTCCAGGATCCTCTGCCCTGGTGCAGGTTATGAGCAGGAGGACCACCCCGCGCAGGGAGGGCGGCCGCGGCTGACCCTCTGCTCGGCTCCCTCCTCTCCAGTCTCCAAAGGTTCTTCCCTGTGGAAGACTCACAGGGCAGTTTTGTGGAGTGTTTCTCAGTTTGGATTGTCTCAGGTCACACCTCTTAGTTGGGACATCTCAGACACGCCACTGGATCCTCAGGTGACAGCTGATGGCTTCACTTGTCCCTTATCGGGGAGTGAAGTTGCGCCTGGTAATTACTAAGGATTTCATAGGAAGGCATTTTCAGACAATGTAAATGCCTGATTCTTCATATAAATGTGTTTAATTAATACATATCAGAATGGATTCATGGGTTCTTAATTATTCAATGAATTCTAGTTGTTACTTTATTTTGTAGCTCTAAGCATCCTAGATTTGATCACAGGGAGTCCTGTCAAGCTGGCTTCAGTGTCCTTTTGACGGGTCCCCTTCATTTGTTTGAAGCACCTCCTATTCTCTGATAGATTCCTCTGGCTCACGTTATCCTGGCCCACCCCAGGAATCAGCTCCTTTGCCCTGGACTCCTGGACCTTCTTAGCAGAGGGATGGTCCAAGTGTACAGTTTGAGATTTGACCAGGGTATGCACTGTGTAACCAGTGGCCTCAAGGGAGAACCAAGACATTCTGGGAAGGTCCTTTGGGCCCGTGAAGACGAGTCCTACTCCCGGGGCCACCTGTGTTCTGAGATTGCTCACACAGATTCATTTTGCGTGTCAGTTCATGAATTTAAATGGGACCATCAAGTGCACGTGTGGTGTCTAGCATCTTGATTCCGTGCAAGCTTGCAGAGCCCACCTTCCGCAGCTCTGGTCAGTCACTCATTCTTGCGCTGCAGGTCACATTCCGCTGCGACTCCGCCAGCCTCCTTCTCAATTCTGCTGTGGATGTAGGCTCTTACCAGAAGAAGCTAACCAGTGTCTGGCTCTTACCAGAAGAAGCTGGCCAGTGTCTGGCTCTTACCAGAAGAAGCTGGCCAGTGTCTGGCTGTTGTGAATGAGCTGGCTGTGGCCGGCCTTGGGTCTTCATTCATCTTAGAATAGTGACTCCAGGTGGAGTCGCTGGGTGGTGGCTTGACAGAGCAGCCGAGTGGTTCACAGTCCCCACAGAAAAAGCGAGTCCCTGTCTCTCCACAACGTCACCAGCGTTTTGGTGTTTTTGTTTTCGATATTAGAGTGGATAAGCATGGTGTTTCATTGTGGTTTAATTTGAAGCTTCCTTATTTTTTGGTTTTTAGCATTTGGCTGAGATATGTCCAGGTGTGGTTCTCTTTGTGTTCATGTGCACTAAACTTACAGATTTGTAGGTTTATGTTTTTCACCAAATTTGGAGATTTTTCAGCCATTATTTCTTCAAAATTGTTTTCTGGGGACTGGAGTGGTGGCTCAGTGGTTGGAGCGCTTACCTGACATGAGTGAGGAGGATGAGTGTTCAAACCCCAGTACCACGTACACAACGAAGTGTTGGAGCAACAAAGACCAGATGAAAATAATAAATAAAATCAATTCTCTCTCCATCTTTTAAAAAAGAAAAAAAAGTTTTCTGCCAATTTTAGTACAGAGAACAGCATTATCCAGACATCGCTTAGCCTCTGATGAAGAGAGAGAGACACTGAGAGAACCAATTTTATTTAGTTTCCATCTGGCCTCTGTTTCTCTGGCTCTTAGTTGTGTGTGTGGTGCTGGGGTTTGAACCTGGGTCCTTGCGCATGCCAGGCAAGAGCTCTAACCACTGAGACACCACTCCAGCCCCTGTTCTTCAGTTTTGATCTTTATGTTCACTGAAACTTCTGTGGTATCCAATCTGCTGCTTAGCATATCAGAGAGTTCTTTCTGTTTTACATAGCATATTATGGCTTTAGAATTTCTAAATTAAGCCTTGTTAATTCCAAAATCTGTTCACCTGGGGACCTGCTTCTGTTGAAATTTTGTTCTTGATCATGATCACCACTGCCTGTTTCTTCACATATCTAGAATTTCATTGTTCATGGTGCTGCAGGTGGAACCCCGGGGTACTCTACCACTGAGCTCAACTTCCAGCTCTTTTTATTTTTTATTTTGAGACAGGGTCTCACTAAGTTGCCCAGGCTGACCTTGAACTTGAGATCATCCTGCCTCAGCCTCCCAAGTGGCTGGGATTTAAGGTGTGCACTACTGTGTCTGGCTCTAGCAATTTTTTATTGAACAATAGTGTGTAATTTTGTAAGGAGTATATTTTTTCTTCTTCTAATGATGTTGGTTTTTTTCTGCATGGTCTTTAAAATACTAGTGGGTCATTTTGATCACATTAGGCTTCCTTTCAATTATATTTTGATGAGAAACATTTATCCTTAATTTTATTTTCTTTTAAAATTTTAACGAGGAGTTGAGTTTTTGTACATTCGTAAAAGCATATGTAGTAACAATATGATGTCCCCTGATCCAAATGCAGAATCACCCCCACATCACCCACACCCCAGTCTCTTGACTCTTCTACATTTCCCCCCATGACAGATATAAATGTTATCCTTAATTTTAAAGTAAAAGAAATTACACATTATAAAATAATATCTTTGACATCATCTCTTATAAAAAGTTTGCAGTGGATATGCAAACACAGGAAGAGCTAAAAGGAGGAACCCCACAATTGTAACAAAGGTATCCCAGGTTCACAGAAATCATGATTTTAGTCTCCTCTGAGCCTTTGACTTTCCACAAATTACATGGATATGCTTGTTGATTCCCTCAATTTTATTTATTTATTTTTTTTAAAGAAAGAGGGACAGTGAGAGAGAGAGAATCAATTTTATTTAGTTTTTCGTGTGGCCTTCCTTGCTCCAACATCTCACTGAGTACAGCGTGCTGGGGTTGTGTCCTTGCACATGCTGTGCATGCGCCCTAACTGCTGAGCCACCACTCCAGCCCCTCAATTTTTGTTTTTTAAATTAAATTTTATTTTATTTTATTTATTTTTTTTAAAAGAGAGAGGGACAGTGAGAGAGACAGAGAAAGAGAGAAACAACTTTATTTAGTTTTTCACATGGCTTTAGTTGCTCCAACACTTAGTTGTGTACGTGGTGCTGGGGTTTGAACCGAGGTCCTCGTGCTTGCCATGCAAGCGCCGAAACCGCTGAGCCACCGCTCCAGCCCTATTTTATTTTTTTAAAGAGAGAGGGACAGTGAGAAAGAGAGAGAATCAATTTTACTTAGTTTTTTTTATGTGACCTTGGTTGCTCCAACACTTTGTTGTGTGCCTGGTGCTGGGGTTTGAACCCACATCCTCATGCGTGCCAGGCGAGCATGGAAAGCGCTGAGCTACTGCTCCAGCCCCTCCTCTCCCATTTTTATATTATTAAAAAAAATTTATTTTAATGTGGAAAGAACTCCTGGCCTGGATTCAGCTCTTAACAAAATCTGGAGTGCAGTATTGTGAACTATAAAGACCTGCGTGTGGGAGGTTTTTGAGCCTGGAGACCCCAAGCCCACTGAGGAGCAGCACCCCACCCCTTCCTCCCAGCTCCACTCCGCCTGCTCTTCCTGCTGTGACCCCACCCCTTCCCCAGTCTGGAGGCTCTGCCCTCCTCCCCTGCTGTTTTGCTTTGTTCTGCACCTGTGTTTCTGGGTTTCCAGGCTCTCATTTTTTTCTTTTGCTTCTGTGTGGCTTCCACAGGTATTTTCTTTTTTCTTTCTTTTTTTTTTTTTAAAGAGAGAGAGATAGTGAGAGGGACAGAGAAAGAGAGAAACAACTTTATTGAGTTTTTCACATGGCCTCAGTTGCTCCAACACTCAGTTGTGTACGTGGTGCTGGGGTTTGAAGCCGGGTCCCTGTGCTTGCCAGGCAAGCCCCGAAACCGCTGAGCCACCGCTCCAGCCCCCCACAGGTATTTTCTTTGTGATTATGATGGGGTTTACATAAAAATTCTTTCCTATTATTATTATTATTTTTTTTTTTTTGTACCAGGGATTGAACCTAGGACTGCTTAACCACTGAGCCACATCTCGAGCCCATTTTATTTTTTATTTTGAGACAGGGTCTTGCTAAGTTGCTTAGAGCTCACTAAGTGACCCAGGCTGGCTTTGAACTTGCAATCCTTCTGCCTCAGCCTCTGGAGCCACTGGGATCACAGGCGTGTGCCATGATGCCCAGCTTCATGAAATTTCCTATAATTAGAAAAAATTAGAATGGTCTATTTTAAGCTGATAACAACTTAAAATTCAACTGCATGCAATGACTGCACGTTTACAATACTCTCCCCTTTATGTTATTGATGCCCAGACAGATGGATTTATGTTGTGTGCCCATTCAGTTATTTTGTTATAGTTATTTTTTGTATTTTTGTACTTTGGCATTTATGCTCCACTGGAAAATGATTTTCCCACACCATTATAGTAGTACAACGTCTTGTAGTGAAGTTTGTGCTTTCTTATGCTCTCCTGTTGCTGTTTCAACTTGGCGATTTCTCCTCCCCACACCCTTAGTCCTCCTCCTCCTCCTTTCTTTTTTAATACTTGGGGGTTGAACCTTGGGGTGGTCTACCCCTGAGCATACCCCCAGCCCTTCCTATTTTTCATTTGAGGCAGGGTCTCTGAGTTGCCCAGGCTGGCTTTGAACTTGCCATCCTCCTGCATCAGCCTCCGAGTCACTGGGGTTGCAGGCCTGTTCTGCAGTGGCTTCGTTCAGCACTTTGGCTATCTCTCCCACTTCCATGTGGCCTGCAAGGTTTTAGTTTTATGATGGTTCTTCTAGAAATGACCACACTTATCTCCTGCTGCTTTTAAAATTCTCTTTGTCTTTGGAAAGCTGACTGCACTGTGTCTCAGGGCTCTCTTTGGTTTATCTTATTTGGGATCCTTTGGGCTTCCTATTTGGAAGTCCACTTCCTTACCCAGATCTGGGGAGCTTTCAGCCCATTATTCTTTGAGCATGCTTCTAGCTCTGTCTCTTGTTCTTCTGGGACTTGAGAAGGACACATATCGGCCCACTTGACAATGTCCACTATGTCCCTTTTGCTTTCTTCTCTCTTTTCACCTTGCTTTCTTCTTGCTTCTGTGATGGATTAATTTCCAGTGTACCATCTGGACACTGATCCTTCCTTCTCCTTGGTCCAGTCTGCTGGGGAAACCCTCCAGAAAAACTTTTTTTGTCCAGTTACTGTGTTCTTCAGCTCCATGGCTTCTGTTTGGTATTTTAAAACTATTTTCTCTTTGTAGAAATTCTCATTTTCTTCATACATTGTTCTCTTAACCTCAGTGAGCAACTTTATGATACTTGTTTCGAATTTTCTGTTTGACTTTTTTTGTCATTAGAGTCCATTTGTAGAGATTGATCTTGTCCCTTTGTTTGGAACATGTTTCCCTGTTTCTTTGTTCCCTTGCTTTTCTGTTTTGGGGTCTTCTGCATTAGACTAAGTACCTTTTCCTGTTTTCATGAACTGGTCTTATATAGGACAAGGCCCCCACTGGTCACCCCCCCCAAGATCCAGCTGGTAACCTCCTTTCTTTGTTTTTAGCAGCCCTAGGTGCCTAGGGCACACAGGGTCCTGCCACCTTGGTGGCAAATGAGCCTGAGGAGAGGTCCTTGAGCAACACCCAGAAAGCTGGACTGTGGGGTGCTCATACACCTCTTTCTTCCCTTGGTTTCCACCTATTGCTCTGTGCTGAAGTGGGAGAGGGCTTTGGCAACTAGTCACATGTTAGACCAAACGGCTGTTTCTTCTCACTGTACTTGGTGCACCAGGGCCCATCAGCACTCAGAGACAAGCTGGACACAAGCCAGCCTTTGGGTGACTCCTGGAAATGCCGGGTGTTGGACAGACAGACCACTTCTTTCCCTCTCCATGGAGAACTGGGGGGGGCGGTCCTCCCAATTGTCTGGCACTGTTCTGGATGGGGATCATGGCAGGAGGTTATTTCAAATGTTCCTGCCAGTTTGCTGTGGCTCTGGCTTCCTCACAAAGGGCACTCTCCGGACTTGCTGAGTGTTCCTGGGTAGCAGGGCCCGGAGCACCCATCTCCATCCTGCGCTCATGGCTCCAGGTTGATCCTGTGCTCTGCAGGTGAGTCCACTTCATTTTGCTCTTAGTGCCAGGCTTTTGCCTCAGTCTGGAGTGAGTTCCTGTTCCTTGCCATGGCCTTTGGGCTTTGCCTTGGCTGCCCAAGGGGCTTGGTGAGGTCCCCCCTCGAGCCCATGGAGACAGAGAGGTCGATCAGTCCACACCAAGGGTGCGCTCCCATCAGCCCTGGGCCCACAGTGCACTGTCTGCTGGGGTCTGCAGGGCTTAGTGGAGGAGCTCCCTGCTCACCAGCAGCCTGGGCTCAGCCAGGAGCCCAAGGAGAGCACCAGGCAGGCTTCTGCACTCCAGCCCTGCTCTGCCAGCTGCAGCTACTGCCACTGTCCCCAGCTCTGCTTTGGCTTCATGTCTTCCCTCGGGGGACACCTGAGGTCAGGAAGGCAGGGGCCTCCTCACTCTTCTCTTGAGGATCACAATCCTGCACTGCACCTTCTCCAATCCCTCTGCAGAGCACCCTGTGCCTGTGGCGGAGGAGCGCTCAGCTACTCTGTCTGGCCAGGGTTAGCACAGATTCTCTTCTTTCGGGGGGGGGAGTACTGGGGGTTGAATCCAGGGGAGCTTAACCACTGTGCCACATCCCAGCCCTTTTGATTTTTTATTTTGAGTCAGGGTCTCACCAAGTTGCTTATGTTCTTGCTAAGTTGCTGAGGCTGGCTTGAATTTGCAATCCTCCTGCCTCAGCCTCCCAGGCTGCTGGAGTTTCAGGCATGTGCCACCGTGCCTGGCTTGAGCACGCATTCTTGACAAAACTTTCTCAACGAGATGCCATACATTTATGTTGGCCCCAAAGTCACCCCCATATCCAATGGAGAAGATGTTGGAAGCATAACTGTTAGGTGAAGACCCAAGGAGGTGCCTTCTACCACCACTGTTATTAAATACTCATGCAACTGGAAAAAGGAAATAAATGAGGGGTCAAAAGCACAAAGGAAGGATCTGGAGCTGAGGCTCAATGGTTACAGTGATTGCCTGGCATACACGAGGACACAGGTTCAAACCCCATCACCACATACACAACTAAGGGTGGGAGCAACAAAAGGCACGTGAAAAATTGATTCTCTGTGTCTCACTGTCCCTCTGTCTCTCTTAAAAAAAACACACACAAAGGAAGAAATGCAAGTTCACATTTTGCAGATGTTGTGATTAAAAAGTCCAAGAGGATCAACTTAAATTTTATAACAAACACTACTTATATTCTTTGGCTGGGACAAAAGTAATGTAATCACTGATATTTATACACACACACAAAGCAATTTGTTAGCACGAATGATAATGAGAATAAAAGACCCTATTTACCATAGCACCACAAGATATAAACCCCAGGGATAAACCTAGCAAGGGAGGCACAGAGCCAAAGAAAGACCAGCCACTGAGGCACCAAAGGAGAAAAACAATAAAAAAGAAAAATTGAGAACAAAAATTTAAAACAAATAAAATTAAAGCTCTTGTCTAAAATTTTATTTTAAGTCAGACAAGAAGAAAAGAGAGGATCACAGAAGTTAGGACAAAGGGAGGAAACAACTATGCCAGGACGGCGTTAATATAGGACATTTGTTATAAAACGTGTTTTCCAAGTTCTCTCCATCCAGCGCCCAGCAATGGGCATCTCAGGACAACCAGCAGGAACACCATAGTGTGGGACAAGAGAAAGCCCCCCCACAAGACCTGGAGGCAGAAGCTCTGAGTGGCCCCATTGCGGAGTATAGGCCTGAGGCTGGTGCGGGAGCCTCCGCTGGGCCCTGAGGGAGGCTGCTGTGGGAGCAGCCTCTTCTGGGCCCTGAGTTGCACAGTGAGGGCCATTGATGCCCACCGCGCATCCAGCAAGCAGCCGGTGCAGGGCGACTACGTGAAGAATGCACCTTGCTCATCCACAGCGCTCCCTAGCGACAGAGGCGGAGCCCCACCCTGCACCGCCGTTGGCCGCAAGAGGGGGCCAAGCTGGCTCCTGAGGAAGAAGAGACTAAACAAAAAGAGATCAAAGAAAATTCAAAAGAAATGTGACAAAGGAAGAGGAAGGCCCACACCAGCAGCCTTCCGGAGCAGCGGTTCCAGGGCCGCCTTCTGGTCCGCAGTGCACCAGACCGGCACCGCCCGCAATGCCTGCGCAAGAGCGCGGGGCGCCCTCTAGAGTTCCACGTGAGGACAGCAAGGTCCAGGAGGGCAAGAAAGCCCTTCTCTGGCCTCTCCAGCCAGGAGGAAAAGGGGCTGATTGATTGTTCTGAAAGAGAAAGTCTGTAGAGATACATTTGAAGACCTAGGCAACATGCATAGACTCTCAGGCGATCAAGGCTGAAATTGAGACAAGAAACAGAACCAGGAGAACCTGAGCATCTAAGAAGTCAGAGACCAAACACACAGGTGCACACAGGCACTTTCCAAGGCCCCAACATCCTGGGAATCCCAGGTTCCACTTAGCAAAGCCTCTGGGAGCAGGTAGGTAAGCCATGAGTCACCCAGGAAGGAATTTCCTGGAGGCAGAGCACCGGTCATCTTGCACAGCTGGGGTGGCTAGGAAGGGAAAGAGGAAAGCCAGTTTTGTTGAAGAGCATGAACTAAAAACTCTTAATGTGTTAGTTGCCTAAAATCCAACAGCATGCTAAGGTCACATAAGTGTATCTCAGGAACATAAGGAGAATTCAAGTCAGAAATTTTAACAACTTACTGGGTTCAAGGAGAAAAGAAATAATCGTTACATTGATGCAAAATGAAGTATTTGGTGAAGTTTAATCCATACCCATGACTTAAAAAAAAACAGAGAGAATATGAGCTGGAGGGAGTTTTCTAACTTACTGAGGTCTATTTCCTGCAAAACTGTGGCCAATTTAGCAGATGATATCATGAGTTCCTGTGAAGGTTGGAAAATACTCATGCTCACTGTTCAGTATGCTTCTGGAAGTCCTGGCCAATGCAACAAGACAAGAAAAAGAAATGAGGAATTCAGTAAAGAATGGGATACAAAACTGTACCATTGTGTCTTTTAGGTCATGTGATCTCTTACACTGAAACATCCAAACAGTTAACAGATTGACCAACTATTAGCACTAAGTAGAGGCCAGCAAGGTTGCCCAATAAAAAAGTCAATAATATTCTTTTAAACCACTAAATGTATAATGGAAATAGATGGTATTCTTCAAAAAGAACAAAAATTATAAAATACTTTGGAATTTAGCATGGAATCCACAAGTCCTTGATGGGAGAAAGCAAAACAAACAACCAGAAATCTCTCTCCAAGCCTCAACAGAAGGCAGGAGTAGCTTCTGCCCTGCTGCTGGATGTTGGCCAGGCTGGGAGGGCACTACTGGTGCACTCTGGGCCAGGGTTACCTTGGCTGTGCATGCTGAGTTCTGCTGCCCAAATTCCTGTGGCTTTGGAGTCCTGGAAGAGGTGCTGAGCAGCGGGGCCCTGGGAGTGTGAACACCCAGCCCCTCTGGGTTGGCCTTGGTGCCACTGGAGTGAGCTGCCCTGGCCCTTAGCACCTGCAAGCTGGGCCTAGGCCCTTCCCACCTGGGTGCTGAGATCTGGCCTTCCTCCCAGGATGCCCCTTCCACTGCTGGGCTTTGTGGCTCAGAGGACAGGACCCCCTGGGCCTTCTATCTCAGGTGCCTGGTCACAGTGCAGTGTGCCGTGTTGGTGTTCTCTGTTCAGCCCTCCATGGCCTGAGCTCCTAAGATATCAGCTGGTGACCAGGCCCGCCGGGGTTCTTCCCAGACCATCAGGCGGGAATGCCAGGGCATGCCAGAGCATGCCAGCTGCCTGGCTCAGGTGAGCTGCCGCTTGGTTTTTGTGTGAGTAAATGTGTGTGGAGGAGGGGGCCAGGCAGGTATTGAAGAGCCAGCCTCTTGCTGAGCCAGGGGTGGGGGGCTTGGAGAGCACATGCCCAGGGGTTCCGCCTTCCACTTAGCCATCTGGCCCTGGATGTGCTGTGTGACAACAAGCCAGTGGCTTCACCTCCCTAGTGAGCTACGTCCCAGCCACTGCCCTGGCCCTGTCCCAGCTCTCGTTCTGCAAGGCCTTGGTGATGGTTTTTCCTGCCAGGGACTGGCCTTAGATTGGGGTTGAAAGACAGAGATGGTGAAGGGCCTGGGAGTGCACGAAGGCAGGCAGAGAGGCAATGCTTCTCAACCAATGTCTACGCACTTATGCTGGGGGCGGCGAGGAGGGCGCGGGGCTGGGCCGGCACGCCAGAGTGTGTTCCAGGGATTCGGGGCCTGGGAGGAGGAGCAGTGGGGACAGTGTGCAGAGTAGCCAAGCTCACTTCCAGCGTTGGGCTGCCACAGGCCAGGAATGGAGGGCAGCTAGGCTGTAGCCTGGCAGGAGCTTGGGCTTTGTCCTGTGGGCACTGGGGGCTATGGTGGCCTCCAAAGCAGAGAAGTGGCATGGCAGATGTATTTGAGAGGCTCCCTGGGCAGCTAGAATGCAGGTGACTAGGAGCTGTACTGCAGCAGGGAGGGGACAGGTGAGCCTAGGGTGCTCAGAAGGGCAGCTGTCTAGGAGGTGGGTGTGGTGGCAGGAAGAGGAAGCAGCACTCCAGCTTGAGCTCAGTGGTGGATGCCACTGATGGAGGCTGTGGAAAGAGGGGAGCACTGGGGTGTGGCTGGGCAGGGTCTGGAAGCCAGCTGGAGACCCTCACTGGTGCTCAGGAGGCGTCAGGGCTAGAGACAGAGGTGTGGGAGTGGTCAGCACCAAGAGGGGGGCCAGGGCTGGGGCATCTGTGAAGGAATTCAGGGGAAAGGCGGGGCCCTGGGAAGGACAAGAGGGCTGTGCAGGGCAGAGAGGCAAGGAAGACACCCCAAAGGTCAACCAGCACAGGGACAGCAGCCCCAGTGTGGCTGCAAGGACACACATGGTGACAGCACCCCAACAGGTGGGCCTGGGGTAGCAGATCGGGGAGCCCAAGGGGAGCTGGAGCTCATGCAGGAGCTCCAGGACTTGGGGATCTGCCTCGATGAAGCTGATAAAGACGGTGTGCTGGTGTGGTGCCTGCTGCCCAGATAAACCCTTGTGCTTCTCTGGGAAGGGACTGGCACACAGTCGGGCCAGGGCCGGGGTTCGCTCTCTCTGGACTGCAGGTGAGTTGGAGGCTCAGTGTTTGTGAGCCACAGGGAAGTGCAAATATGCGGGTTTACCAAGCTTCGGGCAGGACGGCCCTTAGGAACCAGCACCAAGTGAGATCGATCACAAAAGAACCAAAGGAAGAAACCGCGGAAGGACAGTGGCGGTGCCAAGTGCGCTCGCCGAGGGGCGCACGCTGGCAGCAGGAGGGTGGCCTCCCAGTGCAGTCTGCATCGGAGAGCTGGAGCCGGCAGCCCCAGAGCATCAACAGCTCAAGACTGGCAGAAGTTTATTAGGGATGTGGGAAGCCCGCAACAAGGGTTCCAGCAAGCGGAGACTTGGGGTCCCAGGACCCTCCCCTCTCGTGTCATGGCCAGCATGAGGCTCCAAGGTGTCACCTCCCAGCACAGACAGGACAGACAGGGGTACCCTGACTCCTCAGGGACCAGCATCACACCTGGTCTCTCTGGGCTCCATGCCCAGCAGGCACGTGGACCACTTATGAGACCCCCGTGGGCTCAGGCAAATCTTAGGAAAGGTGCAAAGAGCTGGTACGTACCTGGCATACTCTTGCTCACTGTTGTTCAAAGAAATTAGAAAAAAAAAAAGCACCAGTTTAAAAGTCAGTCCATATAACTAGGTTAGTACACCAGCGTCCGTGACTGTCCCCTGGTGCAGTGTGAAGCAGGCTCAGTCTCTTTGGTCAGCTTGGGGGAACATGAATCAAGAGTCCTTGCTCCAGCCAGGTGCCTGCAATCCTAGCGATTTGGGAGGCTGCGGAGGGAGGATCGTGGGCCAGCATGGGCAACTTAGCAAGACTGTCTGAAAAGAAACTAAAAAATGCTAGGACGCAACTCAGTGGTAGAGCACCCTGGATTCAATTCCCAGGACTGTGAAGGAGGGAAAACTCCTTACTCCCAGAAATTGGTTTTTCCTTTCTTCCAAGAGATAGGGAGAGTGTGAGAGAGAGAGAGAGAGAGAGAGAGAGAGAGAGAGAGAGAAAGAATCAGTTTTATTTAGATTTTTGTGTGGCTTTCATTGCTCTGACACTTCATTGTGTATGTGGTGCTGGGGCTCGAATTCCGGCCCCCACACATGCCAGGCAATCACCACAACCTCTGAGCCACCGCTCCAGCCCAAGAAATTGGCTTTAATGACTCAATGTGCAATCTCTAAGCAGAAACCTGGAAACCACTTTAATACTGACATTAGGGAGCTTACTGAGTAGCTAAAGGGCCAGCCTGAAGAGGGATTATTCTGCAAACCATAAATGGTGCTCTCACTGAGTCTGCTGTGCTGGTATTTCCCTACCTCAACCTTGACCCTACCGCTCCCTTGCTCAGACACCTCCCAAGGCTCCTCACTGGAGCCCAGGACCCTCTCCCTTTGAGGTCTTCACCAGGCGTTTGCCACTGGTTCACCTTGCTTCCTGGAGTCTTCTGCGCGGTATGCCGGACCTGTTCAAGACTCAACCCAGACCCAGCCCTCTGCACCCTCCCTGTCTTTCCTCCTCTGTGACCCACTATGCACATGCTCCCACAGGCACCTCCTGTTATTTGATCCCCTGAGTAGTGCTGGCCTGTCTTGTGCCAGATCTGGGCTAGGGGTGCAGAGCGATGCAGTGCTTGTGGGAGCCAGGAGGCACTGTGAATGGAAGTGGCCTGCCCACAGTGGGGCTGGGCCAGGATTCGGGACCCTTGAGCGCAGGGGGTGTGTGATCTTGTTGGCGTGCATGCCGGGATATTCATTTACTGAAAGCCGGAGGGCTGAAGGGAGGGTGGCAGGCCCGGCAGAAGGGCTGGACAGGGCACACAAGCCCTTCTAGGCCTGGAGGGAAGCTGTCGCTGCTGGGCCACTGGTGGAACAGCCACCTCACTAAGGATGTGCCACCCTCTGGGGACCAAGCCTGCAGATCTCGCTCACAGCCCCAGCGGGCCAGGTCACCCTCTGGGGCCCTGCTGTCCCACCCCAGCAGGCAGAGTGGTGGGGGGGACGGGGAATCATGTCCACGCCTGCTCTGGCCAGGAAGTGGAGTCGGCTTTGGGACGGCAGCCAGCAGTGGGCTCCTGGCTCCCTCCAACCACTCCCGAAGGGACCTTCACTCTCCAGCCCGCAGGGCCCAGCCTCCTATGCGAGGCCAGGGCTGGCACTGGGGCACACACAGGCGCACTCTGCCGCCCCGCCCGCTGTGGGGATGCCGGGGTCCCCACCTTCCCGCACTGCCCCGACACAGGCACCCACTTGTAGTACCCTGGCTCTGGAATCCACTGGGCTGGCCGGGTTTCTCACCCCCGCCCTGCCTGCTGTGCGTGGGAGGGTGTGTGCAGGGTGTGCGCATGCGCGGCAGGAAGGGGACAGTCGGTGGGCCCCACCACCTGAGATCCCTCCACCCGCGTGGAGGCGACCTCCTTTCTGCACCCAGGGGAAGCTCCCTGGTGGAGCACCATGCCTTGTCTGGGGACTCTAAAGACCTCGCTGAGCCCTCTCCTCTACTGTGTCCCCAGAGCAAGGTGGTGCTTTGGGAAGGGACATAAAAAGAGGCTATTGTACCCTGGCCAGGCAGGGCTTGGGTGTAGGTAGACTGCCAGGGGTGGAGGGTGCTCTGCCACATCAGGTGGGCAGGAGGACAGCCCCCTAGCCCAGGGCCCAGACCCCAGGGCCCTCCAGGGCTCCTGAGCCAGGTGGCAATGTGGTTTAGCTACTGGAGTATCCCTCAAGTCCTCTTACTTACATTCCTGGAGCCACGTGGCAGAGTGTGTGGAGAAAGTCCCAGGCCAGGCAGCACTGTGTGGGAAGGGGTTGTTCCTTACTGTGATTTCCATTCAGCAGATAAGCAAACTGAGGCCTGGGAGCTGTCTGAAGTGGCAGAGCAGGGTCTGTCCTTGGGCCTGCCCGCCTCTCTGGAGCCAACAGAGAGCCTTTTGTGGGTCCCTTCTGTGAACTCTGGCCCCATCTCCTTTGGTTTTGAGACTCTGCCCTCCTCTCCCCCAGGTTCAAGAGGGTGTTCCTGCTTTCTGCTTGACTCCTGGTCCCAGTTTTTGGGCAGTCAATGGGGACTGAACAAGGGGTAGGTGACCAATGAAGGTGTACGAAGTGAGTGGGCAACTGTCACCCAGCTCAGAGGCTATGGGGGTGGGGCTGCAGGCACCTTTGTGGGCAGAGATGAGGCCCAGGGTATCCTGCCCTCCTGATACCAGGCAGTCCAGAGCCCTGACCAGCACTAGAGAGCCCATCCAGGAGGCAGAGACCTCTGCCCAGTGGTAGGAGGAGGATCAGGAGTTTCTGGAACAGCAGGAGAGCCAGGTGAAGCCCTGGGCTGGGTTTGGGAGCCTGGGCAGAGGGGGAGTGAGCCTCACCCCAGTCCCACCCCAGCTCTGTAGCCTAGTGGGCAGGGCCTGGGCATGACCCAACTCCCTGGAGTTGGCAGGGACCAAAGGGCGGAAAGCTGGCCTCCACCCTCACCCACTGAGACAGGAATCTGTGGCCCCAGGGGACAGAATCAACAGCCACATTCCGGGTGCCCTGCTCCCCATAAGGCAAGGGTGGGATGGGACACAGTGTGGGAATGACCGTGCTGCCAGCACCCAGCCCAGCTGCCTAGGCCTGTGGCCTTTGCTACTTCTCTCTGCCCTGGATGACCTCAGGCACCAGGCCAAAGAGGGTCTGCAACGCCATGTTCCCGCGAATGGGGCTTAGGCCTGTGCGGCTTGAAGCAGTGGCCATTTCTGACTTCAGGCAATGTGGGTGGCTCCTCCCATCTGGGCCACAGAAGGGAGATGGTATTATGGGGTGGATGTCCCTAGTAAGGGTGGCACTGGGCATAGGATCCTGGCACACTCAGATGTGCCCACTCATGTAAACACACAAGAAAGGCAGTCTCCTTTTCTGGCTACAGCCCCCAAAGCTGTCCTGAAGGGTTGTCCCCAGATGGGTGGAGCAGAACTGAAGGTCCTTCAGAACCCCCACCCCAAGGGTACAAGGCCACAGATCTGCAGAGACAGCTGCCCAACAGCCCCCTGTGCTGGGTGGGGGTGGACCTCTGCCCTTAGGGGAGAGCCAGAGCTTTTTCCAGTAGCTGGCCCTGCCCAGGCACAGCAGTGATACCTTCCTACCCCCATTTTCCAGGAGGGAAACTGAGGCACAAAAGTCAGACTTTCCTAAAGCCACACAGCAAACCAGAGGCAACACAGCCAGTTCAAGGGGGACTTGGAGAAATCTTGGAGATCCAGACCTTCCACTCCCCTTCTCTGGCCTGTGTCCTCCTTTGGGAAGTGGGCTCACAGTAATCACCTGGTTGGGTTGTCCTGAAGCCCAGAAGGCACCAGCCAGTGTTCAGCTCTGTTCTCACCCTTGCCTCCCCACCTCTGGAGTGGGGCTCCCCCTGGTGGACACCCTGGTATGCTCTGGGTGATAGGACCACTTGCACCCAAACCCAGTGAGCAGGGAGGGACCAGAGAAAGGGGAGGGGGAGAAAGGCAGGCCCAGGGCAGCGCTGGAGGGCCACAGGTCAGGGCAGAAGGGCTGCTGGTTTGGGGTGATGTCCTGGGGAGCTAGCGCAAGCACAGAGTGCCTGGAGAGCGTGCTGGTCCTGCCAGGGTGTCCGCATCAAGCTGCAGCGAAGAGCTTGGAGAGGAACCTGTGGGTAGTTGAACACCTTTGGGGCCAAGGGACACTCTCCCCTGGATGATGGCCACAAGGGAATCGGGGACTGCATGGCAGAGGAGGGCAGTCCAGCTGCGGAGGTTGGAGAGGCCCTGGCAGATGACCCCCAGGTCTCATTGTGCTCTAAAGGCAGGGGGGTGAGGTCAGTCCAGGTCTTCTGAGGGACTTTGCCTCTGGAGGCCTTCCGGTCCACTCCTTGACCCTCAGAGGTCCACACTGTCCCTAACTTACCCCAGCTGGCAGCCATCCCAACATCAGGCTCCAAGCCTGACCCCGGAAGCCCACAGTGGTGGCTTGTTGGAGACAAATGAATAATGAGGCTTCAGGGAGTGAATGAATAAAGTGCATGGAGCCTTCCTGTCAGAATCTGTGATGGTGGTGTGCCAAGGAACCTGGGGTGGGTGAGGAGTGCCCAGCCGCGCAGGGGCTACCCACAGGAGATGCAGGGCGGGGCTGTGCAGCCCAGCCTCTAGAGCCCTCTGGCCTTCAGGCTGGGGCAGGGCAACTCCTGCCTGATCTCTGGGCAAAGGCTGAAGGTACAAGCTTTGGCTGCTGGGCTTGTGGCCCCTGCTTATCCTGCTGCTGTGCAATGAGGGCAGTGGGGTAGGATGGACACAGCTCTGCTCTCCACGCACCAGGCAGAGTCTTTGTTTTTGTGGTACAGGGGATGGAACCTAGTGGTGCTTCATCACTGAGCTACCCCAGTCCTTTTTTAGGAGGGGGAGAGAGGGAATCAATTTTATCTATTTTTCATCTGGCCTTTGTTTCTCCAACACTTAGTTGTGTATGTGGTGCCGGGCAAAGGCTCCAACCGCTGAGCCTCGGCTCCAGCCCCTACCCCAGTTCTTTTCAATTCTATTTTGAAGCCACTTGCCATCCTCCTGTCTCAGGTGGATGCCAGGCCACCTTAAGGATTCTTGTACCCCTGGGTGTCTCTGGTTCTACAGTAAGTCCCTCTTCAGGCTCTCCAGATCACCAGAGTATCACTTTCTCTTGGGATCAGTCCATTCTTGGCTTCTGAGTGCCCCATCCTAGTGCCTGTGGCTGGCTTTCCTCTTGTGGATGAAGTGTGGCTAGCTCTCCTTGCTAGGCTGTTGTCACAAAGCTAGTGGTTGTTGGCCTGGAGGGTGAGCTGGGTCCCCATCTGGCTTGCCTTCCCAGGAGCTGGGCCCCTACACTCCTCCTGACCCCTGTGGGGCACTCCTTCATGAGGGTTGATCAGGGAAAATAACAGGGCAGGGGTGACTAGCCAAACCTGGGGACAGGGACCAAGTGTCCCCAGGGGCTGGTATCTGAGTCCTGCACCATTACACAGCTCCCCCTTAGTGGATCAGAATTGACCAAAGAATGCAGGCTTGCACATGCTCCTGCAAGCACATGGACACACGTGCACGCTCACACAAGCACAAGGCACCCATGTACTCACACCAACACAAACTCACATCCAGTTCACACTCTCATGACACACTCACCTGCCCTATTCCCAGCCCAGACACCCTCTCACCCTAAGAAGGCTGGAGTATCATAAGGAAGCCTCTAAGAAGGACCCTGAAGGGGAGGGGGAGAGAGGTGACTGCTTGTCTTCTCAGCCTCAGTTTCCCTTCCAGCAATTGTAACCTCCAATTTACTAAGCACTGTTCCAGACTCATGAACCATCCTGTGATGGAAGAGATGGAAATAACAACCTGTGCACAGATGGGGAAACTGAGGCACAGACCATTTGGAAATGTGCCCAAGGTAGCTGGGATTCAGGCCCAGGACACTAAGCCAGGAGCCTGTCAATTTTCTTGGGTGGCTGAGGGGTGAGGAGAGGTCACAACTACCTGGGGCCTTGGGCACAGAACGAGTCTCTGCTGAGATTTAGGAGGCCTAGAAATTTAGGGTTGGTGCTGGCCCAAAGGAGCCCCGAGGTCTGCCTCGGAGTCCAAGCCCGCTCTCCACCGCCTGCTGGGCCAGAGGGGGGAGCGGGGGCGGAGCGGAAGGGGTCGCGGAGACGAGGAGGGCCCCGCCTTGGAAATTCCAGGTGCCTGTGTCAGCGCGCTAGAAGCGCCCCCTCCCCCAACCCTCCCGCCCCTCAGGCGGTTGGCACGCGGGGCCGAGCCGGATTTCCAGGAGCGAGGGGGCGGCTCCCAGGGCTCAGGGCGGGGTTGGGGGCCGGGCCCGCCTTTCAGCCACCGGGGCCCACTCAGCTTGAGTGCAGAAGACTTGCGGGTGCACCTGGCGAGGGGTCAGAGGGAGGTACGCCTGGGGCCCCAGCTGCCTTTGCCCGTCCCGGCGGGCGACCCAGGGATTCTCACTTCCTCTTGGAGGGCAAGTCCTGTCCTGCTCTGCCCTGCTCTGCCCACACACAGATGAGGCACAGAGTTCGGTGGAGCCTCCAAGGTCACGTAGGACCGCTGTTTCTATGCAAACCCCTGCCTGAGCCGGGAGACGTCTGGAGCCTAAGTCAGTTGCACCCCACTTTTAGCATCTGCAAAACGGGAACAAGAGCAGGACCTATCTCACAGGGTTACTGTGCAAGAAAGAGACAAAGGTGCGGGCCGTTTGTGCTCCAGGGGATTCTGCCAGTGGACGGGCCGGTGACCCCTAGGCGCTCACGTTCGAGGCCGCAGGAAATGCGCAGCGGGTCCGCCCTCCAGCCAGACAGCCCAAGCGGAGGCGCAAGGCTGGGGCCCAGCTCGCCGCGCGCCTCTGCCCCAGCCTGCCGGGGCTCGCTCCAGGGATGCGGAGCCCCCGCCGCGCCCCGGGGCCGGCCGACGCGCCTCCCTGCCCGCCCAGGCGCTGCGGCTCCAGCGGCCTCGAACAAGCCCCGGCGCGCTCCATCCGCCCGGGGGTGCAGGTGGGCGCCGGCGCCGCCGCCAGGTGCGGGGCCGGCCTGGCCCGCGGGGGGCGGGGACGCAACGGCCAGGGCCGGCGGCTCGGCGAGCGGCGGAGATGGAAGGAGGCCTGGGGCGCGGTGAGGGAGGTGGAGGGGCGCGGACCCAAAGGCTCCAGGCCGGGGGTGGGGCGCGCAGGGGTCCGGGAGTGGGGGTATGTGGAGGGCACAGGGAAGTTAGGGGTTGGGGTTGGGACGGGGGAGGGTGGGATAGGGTAGCTCTGGACCTAGCGGCTGGAGGCAGGTGGAGTATAGGGCAAGAAAGGGACAGGGAATCTCTGGAAGCGTAATGGGGAAAGGGGGGGGGGGCTCTGGGACTGGAGAGGCCATGCCAAGCCTCAGCCGACCCAAGGCGGGCTGGCTGCCCCTCCTGGAGCACTGGGTGCAGCATTCCCATGACCCTGCCAGGGAAAACAAGGCTCCGGGTCTTTGTGCGTTCGGAGGAGATGCAGGATTTATGGTCCAGGAGCTGTGCTGGAAGAGCTGTGGTCCAAGAGCTGTTCCCGCTCTGCGGAAGGAAGCGCCCCCAGCACTGGAGGAGTCTGTGGCCTTGAAGGACAACCCGGCCCCTGCCCCGGGGAAGCTGCTTTGCACTATCTGCCCCTGGGACGGGCACTAAGTGGCACTAAGGACTCAGCCCTGCCCAGTGCAGGCCCCTGGGCCACCCCCAAGCAGTCCTAGTGGTAGGTGCAGGGCAGGCAGGAGCCACCAGGTGGCAGGGCAGGCCGTGGGACTGGTGCATGTTGGGCAGGATCTGAGCAGACCCCCTCCAGGCCTACCACCCATTTCCTGGAGCAGCCTGCTGGGGTCACAAATGGGGACGCAGGTCCCCAACACCTGACACCCTTGCCCCATCTTGCAGCTCCTGTGACAAGAGGGGTGTAGGGAAGCAGCTATCCTGGAACATGAGGTGGCGGAAACTTGAGGTTCCCCCAGCTCTGCTACTGACGGGCTGTGTGGCCTCAACTTTATCAGATGTGTGGGCCTCAGCTTCCTCTGTGAACTCCAGCCAGGATGCTGAGCATTTCCAGGGTTCCAGCCCTCCTTGTCCCCAGGAAAGATAGGCTCCTGGAGATACAGGGTCTGTCAGGATGGAGGAGACACTGACCACTGGCTATCCCCAGTGGGAGGAGGAGGAGGTGTGCCACCAGGGACCCCTGGTCTGAGCTGGGGCTGTGCAAGTTAGAGCCCAGCCAATGGGCACTTGGGGCTGGGTACCGGGGGTACATCTCCCACCAGGGCCTGGCCATGCCCCAAAGCCCCCGTTCAGTTCCTTGGGGCTCTGCTGAGCTCACACCACCCTCCATCCAGCAGCAGCTCCTGCCAGGGTGACCTTGCTGGTGGATGGTTGTCCCTCCTGTCTCAGGCCTGGGATTTGGCAGGAATATGGTTAAGGGGGTGCCACTGGAGGGATCTGGGGGTGCAGTAGCCCAGGATGCATTTGCTGAGGGTCTGTCTCTCCTTGCACCAGGAACCAACCCTGCTTAGAGAGCAGGGGGTTGTCTGATGAGTCACTGGCCACCAGCTGCCTTCCTGCCCTCAAGGGAGACTGCTGCAGGGAGTCCTGACAAGCCCCAGAAGTCTGGTTCCTCCTGTGAGGATCCAGAGAACTGCCCTCCCTGTAACCGTGGTGCCTGGGAGATTTTCAGCTGAGGCAATTGGATTTCTCTGAATCAAGTGCCTCAGGCTGGAGTGGCCAGCCTACACGGTGCCCTTTACCCCATGTTATTTCCCAAGGATCAGGTGCTGGACTAAGGGGGCTGTATTCAAAGTGGCCTGCTGCCCTCCCAGGGCCAGCTGCATGGGGGCAGGAGCAGGCTGGGCTGGCCTCCCTTCCTCCCTTGAGGCTGAGACCCCTAGCCCTGACCCACCTTACTCAGAGGGAACCTGAGGCAGGGTGCTGGTGCTGGAGATCTCTCCACTGGTCCTGGAGCACCGCCCACTTCCTGCTGCAGTTCTGGGGAGCAGGTCAGGGCCAGGGGTGTGGGAAGATGAGGCAGTTGTGGGGATATGGGAAATGAGAGGGGAGAGCAGGCCTGTGTCCCTTGGAAGTCCCCTGCTGATTCCCTCTCCAGACCCTGCTTGGCAGAAAAGGTTATGCCCTAGAGGCTTGGGTAGCTGAAGACTGTGGTTTAACAAGTGCCATTGGCAGGCAGATGACCCCTGATTATCCCAGGGGGACCCTGGCCCCTAAGCACTGAGGCAGGGAGTCCTGACAGGCCTGAGAATGGCTTAGTGTGTCCCAACCCAGATTTGCACCTTGACATAATTCACACTTCTGTGATGCCCGAGGCCTGCACACCTGGCCACCTCACTCCCACCCTGTGTCCCAGCTGACCTGGGCTCAGCCTTTCTCAGTTCTTCCCTCCACTCCCCCTGCAGGTGGGCTTTGGCAGCTTCCTCTTTTCTGAGCCTGTGCAGTGAAGGCCTAACTCAGTAGCTCTGGGCCATCCATGCCTGTACAGGCAGGAGAGAGGCTCGGCCCTTCCCTGGCTCCTGCGAGGCAACTCACCCCTTGGAATGTCTGAGGCTCCTGTTGAACAAGTGGTAGGCCCTTGAGGCATGGCAGGGCCACAGCAGGACATCTCTACTGTTTCTGATCATCAGGGCATGGGGCCTGCCTGGAGTCAGCACCCCAGAATGGTAACGAGGGGCTGATAGGGAAAGTACAGGGATGGGGTCGATGGATAGAGAGGTAGACAAATGAATAGAGGTGTGGGGTAGAGGAGCGGATAGAAGGATGGATGGATGGATGGATAAAGGAGAGGATGAGTGGATGGATGGATAGGGTGGATAGAGGGATGGGTGGATGGATGGATAAAGGAGAGGATGAGTGGATGGATGGATGGAGTGGATAGAGGGATGGATGGATGGATGGATAAAGCAGTGGATGAGTGGATGGATGGATGGATGAATGAATGGATAGAGCAGATAGAGGGATGGATAGAGGGATGGAGGGATGGACAGATAAAGGAACAGATGAGTGGATGGACAGAGAGATGCACAGAGAATGGGTGGCATCTTACTGTTGTTATAGCAGAACATCTGAGACTGGGTGATTTGTTTCCTTACAATTTTGGAGGCTGGGAGGTTCAGGATCAAGGTGCTAGAATCTGGTGAAGGCCTTTATGTGCCATTCCACAGTGGGTGACGGAAAGGCAAGAGACAGTGAGGTGGGGGCAAGAGAGGGATGAATTCATTCTTTGACAAGAAAGTGGCCTCATGCAGGCAGAGGATTCATGGCCTGACCACCTCTCGTTTTACCCATTGGGTGACACTGTTGCGTTGGGCCAGAGTGCCCGTCGCACACTTTCGGGGAAGCACATTCTGACCATAGCAGAAGGATGGAGAAGCAGATGGGCAGATAGATGAATGGAAAGAAAGAGGGGTAGTGGATGGATGGGGAGATGGTGGATGGGTGGAGAGATGGTGGAAGACAGAAAGATGAATGGATGGAGAGAAAGACAGCAGTGAAGGCATGGATATGGGGTGGGTAGAGAGCATGTGGATGGGTAGAAGACTGGGGCGGGAGACAGAGGGGTGGACGGTGATAGAAGGATGGATAGATCTGTGAAGGGCAAGCCCAGTTTATTGACAGCTTTATAAGGTGAGTATGAGAGAATTAGGTCACGCTGTAATTTTTTAAATTTTTATTTTATTTATTTATTTATTTATTTTTTAGAGAAAGGGAGAGCAAGAGAGAATCAACTTTATTTATCTTTCCATCTGGCCTTTGTTTCTCCCACACTTAGTTGTGTATGTGGTGCTGGGGTTTGAACCTGGGTCCTCCACCCGCTGAGCCACCGCTCCAGCCCGACACTAATTCTTTTAACATTGCTGTATGTTTGAAAATATACAACTTTGGGGACATTTTTTGTAGCCAAGCACTGTAACACACAAACACCCTCTGTTGAATGACTCATAAGAGAGGGAGAGAACACAGAAATTTGGACCACTTCAGCCTGGGGAGCAACAGAGCACTGCAGAGCCGGAGTGGAGGGCGCCCGGAACGGCTTTGAGGGAAGCCGCTGCAAACACCTGCCCTGGGAAGGAGCACTCCTCCCACTGCGGGGGGTGGGTGGGGATTGGATGCAAAGGGGCATGGGGAGCTTTCGGGGTGATGGGAATATTCTCTATCTCAGTGTGCTGAGATGCATCTACCCAAAGGCAGAGCCGTGTGCCTGAAAGTGCTGGACCGCACTGCATGTAAATTGTACTGGATTTACAGTCAGATGAAAGAATGAGGCTTTGGGGAACCAAACGGAAACAAGTCCCAAGAAAGGTGAAAAGATTGGGGCTGGAGCGGTGGCTCAGCGGTTTCGGTGCTTGCCTAGCAAGCATGAGGACCCGGGTTCAAACCCCAGCACCACGTACACAACTGAGTGTTGGAGCAACTAAGGCCATGTGAAAAACTAAATAAAGTTGTTTCTCTCTTTCTCTGTCTCTCTCACTGTCCCTCTCTCTTTATTTAAAAAAGAAAAGAAAAGAAAGGTGAAAAGATGAGATAAAGTTAAGGTAAAAGAGTCAGTGAAGGGCTGGAGCAGTGGCTCAGTGGTTAGAGTGCTTGCCTGGCATGCACAAGGACCCAGGTTCAAACCCCAGCACACATGCACATCTAAGTGTTGGAGAAACAAAGGCCAGATGAAAAACTAAATAAAGTTGATTCTATCTTTCTCTCTCTCATTGTCCCCTCTCTCTTAAAAAAGAAAATCAAAGGCAAGGGATCAGGGGATGGGAGGAGGGAGGTAGAGGGGTGTGGGGGTATTGAACAAATTGCATTGCTGATTTGTGTGCATCTAGGAATACGTGACAACCAATCCCATCATTAGGTAAAACTATAATGCACTAATAAGAAAAATAAATTGAGAAAAAAATCAATGAAGTGGAAAAAGGAGACGCAGAAGAGGCTGTGCTGTACGAGCAGGTTAAATGATATGTCACAGACTGGCGGGTGGGTCAGCATCCGCGGCGTTTAGTGTATATGAGGAACTCCCTGAACTCGTAACCCAGAAATGTAACCCAGTTTAAGCCGGGGCTGAGGATCCGAACACACAAATCACCAATCAGAGAAGATACACAGACCGCAAACATGAAGAGACATCCCACGCCACTCAGGAGAAAGCACTCTAAAACCACAGGGCAGCCCCAGCGTCTACCCAGGAGAATGGCTAAGAAACAGCTGAGCGAGTAAGATGACGGAGCCGAGTGCTGTCCAAGCTGTGCAGCGAACCGGTGCTCATCTGTTGCTGGCGAGAGTGCAACATGGCACAGCCTGCAGGGAACTGGCCGGCTCCCACCAGAGAGCCCACCGACCGCCAGCCCCGCCAGCACCTTCATCCACAGTCACAGAACACCGGAAATAGACGAGGCACTCTTCCACTGGCAGGTGGATGAAACCAAAGTCCTGCTCAACATGAAATTCCCACTCAGCCAGGAAAATTGACAGCTGAGCCCAGGCTATCGATTCCCACGCGCGGAAAGATCTGTGAAGGAAACCAGGTTCCACAGGGCACTAACTGTTCAATTCCACCCATGCAAACCCTGTGAAAGACAAAACTAGAAAAGTTAAAAAGAGATGGGGTTGGCAGTGGGAGCGGGGCAGACCACAGGGGAACCAGAGAGAATTTGGGGTCAGCCCGTGGGTGCCAACATCAGAGGGGGAGGCTTTCTGTATGTGAAATGAAACACTGAAAATGCAAGACAGGATATGCCAAAGAAAGATAATAAGAATACCACCAACAACTGAATGTCACATCTTTGAAAATATAGGTGAAATGGAAAAATGCTAGAAAAACTGTAACAGCGTCAATAGACCAGGCACAGTGGCGCTCGCCTGTAACCCCAGCAGCTGAGGCAGGAGGCTGAGGCAGGAGGATTGCATGTTCAAGGCCAGCTTCAGCAACTTAGTGAGGCCCTGTCTCAAGATAAAAAAACAAAAAGGGCTGGGGATGTCGCTCAGTGGTTAGTTCCCCTGGGTTCAATCCCTGATACCAAGGAAAAGAAAAAGTTCGACAGACCCATAGCTTTCAACACATTTAACTGATAGTTCAAAGCCTTTCCTCCCTGACAGACATCTGGAGATGTCAGCCTCCAAGCCAGAGTAGGTCAGAACTGCTGATCACAGGGGGCTGCTGCTGGGAGGACCCATCCACTTTGTCCTGGGGGGACTCCAGGCAGCTTGCCTGGGTGGTACAGGGTGAGGCAGGCCGGCTTCCAGGTGTGAGTCTGGAGCCATGTGTGAGATTTCTGCATGTGCTTTATAGAGTCTGCCAAGATATACGTGTGTGTGCACATGTGTGTGTGGGCCCGTGAGCAAGCCTTGGTCTCATGGGCCGGTGAGGAAGCTCGTGGGATGCTGGCAGGAGTTGGGGAGGAAGGCTCCACCCCGGAAGGAAACCCCGCTGACCAGGCAAAGGGTGGAGTGTAGGTGAGGGGCAGGAAGTGGAGGCAGGAGAGGTGTCCTCTGCTGCCCTGCAGGGGAGGGCATATCCGCTGGCAGGGATGGGCTACACGCACATGTGTCTGTGCTCACACGTGGGCACATCCAGGCCCTTTCCCTCCGCCCTCTGGCTCCTGCAGGACTCTCAGCCCTGCACTTCCCGAGTCTGTGAGCCCAGCCCAGTGCTCAGGCTCTAACTTTGGCCTTGCCACCCCTCAGCCTCTGCGCTGGCTGTCCCCTCTGCCCAGGTGCCCTTTCCTGTCTCAGCGCGGCTGTAGAGCACCGGGGTACACATGCACCTGGTGACAGTGGCCTCTCCCTGGTGCCTCTGATGTGGGGGACTCCCTCTTTGGACTGTGGGTCCCTGGAGGGCAGAGACCTCCCCCACCTCAGAACTTGCTCAGGGTGGGCTACTGCTGGGGTCTGTTTGCCCGAGTCTGCCCCTGTTAATGACAGGTGAGGGGTCCCCCAGGACAGCAGCCCTGATACCCTGTGGGGAACACCAGAATGTTTCTGGCAAGCACTGTGGGTTCTGATGGCAGCCGGTGTTCTCCATGTGGGCTGCCACCCCCTGCTGGTGTCTGGGAGGTGTCACGGGTGGTGGGTGGCAGAGGGAAGGGGCCAAGTCACACCTCAGTGCCAGGGAAACCCAGGTTAGTTCTGCTTTTCACCATAATGGCAGAGGCAGGGGGAGGTACCTGGTCCCAGTCCCCGCTGGGTCAGCCCTATTGTGTGATCTTGAGGCCCACCCCACTGTGGCCCTGGCCTCAGTGGCCAGCTGAGGGCCCACAGCTCCAAGGCTTCCCTGAGGCTGGCATGTGGTGGGAGGAGGGCAGGGAGCTGTCAGCCCCCACCTGGAGGGTATCATAGTGAGGCAGAGAAAGCTAGGCAGTCAGTGTAGGAAGGATGATAAGGAGGAAATAAGCTGATGGCCATTTTTCCTGGGAGGGTAAAGAGCATTCACTGCCTTAAGTAAGCAGAGGTGCATATCAGCTCCACATCCCCTTTGTTAACAAGAGTGGTCCAGATAGTGACTCCCCTCTGCTGATAAGAGTGGTCCAGACAGTGACTTCCCCTCTGCTGATAAAGATGCTCCTGACTCAGAACCAAAGACCAGATCAGACCAGAATTTCACACCCATACACCTAGGCATGGGGAGGGAAGGCAATGATTAATCAAGGGAAGTCGCATCTCCTCTTCGAGTTCTTGGCTCCGAGACTCCCTTCTCCTGGAGAAGCCTTTTCTTTCTGTCCTTTCTTAAATAAACTGTTTGCTCCGCTTGCCTCGGTGTCCCTTGGTTTCATTCTTTGACTCTGAGAGTACACGAACCCAACATCCACAAAACTGGCATCCATAGCAAGCTTTCTGTTCTTCTTTCTTTCTTTTTAGAGAGCGGGACAGTGAGAGAGAGAGAGAGAGAGAGAGAGAGACTCAATTTTATTTAGTTTTTCGCGTGGCTTTTGTTGCTCCGGCACTTAGTTGTGTATGTGGTGCTGGGGTTTGAACCTGTGTCCTTGCGCATGCCAGGCAAGCACTATAACTGCTGAGCCCCTGCTCCAGCTCCTCATAATGAACTGCTCCATCCCTCCCCTGGGACCGCAGGCTGCCGAAGGTTTGGACTGTGGGCATTTGGGGCCAGACACTTCTTGGGGGTGGTGGGTGGGGTGTCTGCAGAGCTGGACACGCAGCCGCATCTCTGGCCTCTACCCAACGGATGCCAGTAGCATCCCCTTCAGGTATGTCCAGCGATGCTGCTCCCGTGGCGGGGGGGGGGAAGGGGGGATCAGCTCCACTGGGCGAGGTCCTCCAGCCCAGCTGTGCTGTGAGATGGGGATGAGGGCGTCCTCCCATTGGGACAGATCTGACTTCTTTTGCAAGGGTGGCAATCTGGACACACCGGAGCTTCACTGCTGCCACCTCACGGGCCCTTGTGCAAGGCTTGCTGCTTCTGGGCTGTCCTGCCACTGCCTTGCGGAGGGTCAGAAGGTGCCCCTCCTCCCCACCAGCCTGCTCTGCTGCTTGACTCACGGGGAGCGCCCTGGGGGGAAGAGAGTTCTCAGTTCCTCTCCCTGCCTCCACACCCTGAGGTCTGGGTGGCCCTCTCTTTGAGGCGCAACCTTCTCAAGGGATCCTGCCAATCCTAAACACTGCAGAGTGGCACACAGCAGGTGCCTCTTTACACAGGTCTCTCCCACAGCCCTGGGGACAGTCCCAGAGAGATGCCAACCCTGCCTGGCTCCTCCCTGAGTCCTGAGAGTGGGTATGGACTGGCACCTCGGCCTTGGGTGCTGCTGAGTGCTGCAGGGACTATGCAGTAGGAGTGTGCCTACTGAGGCTTTGCAGGGAGGAACAAGGACATCCAGGGAGGCCAAGCGACAGCACCGGGAGGAGATGCCTGGGGCCAGTGGTGGTGCCCAGGAGGGCCCACAGGGCTGTCGTTCCACCTCTGAAGGAGCCTTAATCGGCTGGACCCTGCCCCACAGCCTCTCCTTCCCAGGACCCTCCCCTGAAGGATGGAGTGCAGAGTACCGAGTCTGGAGCCTGAGCTGAAACTGTCCTCCCCACCCTTTGTCCTCAGGCCACTGAGTTGTCCCAGTCAGGATGACCCCAGCACAAAGACCAGTGGGACTGGGGGCAGTCATGGACAGGGGACCTCTGAGGGGAGGGATGACCGCAGAAGGCTGCGAGAACTGGAGGTCAAGGGCAAAGAGGAAAAGTCAGAAGAAGGGCCAGCTGAAGCCTGGGGTGGGGGTAGGTCCCGCCTGTTCCAGGCACCATCCTGGAACAAGCACTCAGCTGCACCCCAGCTTCTCCAGGCTCCAAGGCCAGTTGCTCGGAGTTGATCCAGGGGTGGGCTCCAGACCCTGACTTGTCCAACAGGGATGTTCCCTGGAATGTTTCTAGAAATGGAGATGGGGTGTTCCAGGCCACCCCCTGAAGGAGGGACATTGTCCCACCATGCCCAGCCCCTGGGCTCCTGGGCTGTCCCCACTTCATCACCCTGGGGTTGCTCAACCTGTCTGCCCTCCCCCACTGCAGCCCCCTGGGTACTTCCCCAGCCCTCAGTCCTGGGAAGTTCTGTGCTTGATGGCAGGCACAGGCTTTCTGTGACAACTTGGCCTGACAGCAACCACTGTGCCCTTGGAGGCCTTTCCTTACCCCAAGGGCTCCTCTCCCACCTTAGGTCCTGTAGCCACACTCTGAAGAGGAGCAGAGGTACTGGGCAGTTCTGAGCCTTCCTTCCCGACACCTAGAACACTGGAACACCGCAACTCCAGTAGCTGACACGAGATAAGGCGCAGGGCTTTCTGAGGGCCAAGGAAGCTGCCAGGACTTCCTGAGAAAGAAACCCCTGTGGGTTAGGCCTGGCGCTTGGAGTTTCTGGGGTTACAGGCAGCCTGTACTGGGCTGTTATGTTTGCGATCTGGAGTGACACCCCAAAGCTTATATGTTGAAACTGTGTCCCCCAATGCAGCAAGGTTCAGAGGTGGGGTTCAGAGGTGAGTTTAGAAGCAAAGTTCAGAGGTGACTTCAGAGCCAGGGTTTAGAGGTGAGCTCAGAGATTGGGTTCAGAGGTGGGGTTCAGAGATGAGTTCAGAGGTGGGGTTCAGATGTGAGTTCAGAGGTGGGTTCAGAAGTGAGTTGAGAGGTGAGTTAAGTGGTGAGTTTAGAGGTGGGGTTCAACGGTGAGTTCAGAGGTGGGATTCAGAGGGGGATTCAGAGGTGGGGTTAAGAGGTGAGTTCAGAAATGAGGATCAGAGGTGAGTTCAGAGGCTGGGACTGCAGAGGTGGGATTCAGAGGTGAGTTCAGAGGCTATGTTAAGAGGTGAGCTTAGAGGTGGGGTTCAGAGGTGAGTTCAGAAGCAGGGTTCAGAGGTGAGCTTAGAGGAGGGTTCAGAGGTGAGTTCAGAGGTAGAGTTCAGGGGTGAGTTCAGAGGTGAGGTTCAGAGGTGAGTTCAGAGACAGGGTTCAGAGGTGAGCTTACATGCAGGTTTCAGAGGTGCGGCTCATAGGCAATGCTTGGATCGTGAGAGTTCAGACCTCATTGTACCTCATCGGTAGGTGATTCCATTTGCACTGAAAGCTGAATGGACACCTGGGAGGTGGGACCTAGGTGGAAGAGGTGGGTCCTGGGGGCGTCCGTGGAAGGGCGTATCTTCTCCCTAGCCTCTCCCTGTGCTTCTCTCAGCTCTCCTCTGCCTGTCCTTCTGCTGTGATGGCTCTGCCTTAGAGCCAGTCTACCATGAACTGAAGTCTCTGAAACTGTAAACCAAAGTAACTCCTTCCTCCTTTGAATTGTGTTGGGTACTCTGCTCACAGTGACAAAAATGTGACTAACACAGAAAATGATACCAAGAAGTGGGGGCATTGCTGCAAATACAGCTGATTCTGTGGTTCAGACATCTTTAGAACTGGCTTACAGGAGGAGTTGGGATATGCAGGCTGGGGAAGCCTCAGGACTCTGAAGCAGAGTTTAATTCTGGTGGGAACTCAGGGGCCAGAATGCTGATTGGAATGTGGATAATAACAGCTGTGCTCACGAGGTGTCAGAGGGGAGAGGACTGTGTTGGCAATTGGACCAGAGGCCATTTATGTTACATTATGGAAAAGAACTTTCCTACATATTGTCCATGCCCTGAGGCTTCCTGTCAGGCTGAATTTGAAGATTACAGACTATTTAATCTAGAGGAGAGAATTTCAAGGCAGCACAACGTTCAGGTATTGGCATGAGTGTTGCTGGGGGTTCTTAGCCAGGTTTATTAAGAGAATCAGGGGCAAAAATCAGAGCAGAAAGATATGAAAAATTTGCAGTTTGGCCAGAAAGGGAGCAGGTACATGGAGTTTCTGATGATCAGCACCACCGAAGAGAAACAAAGCACTTTGAGCAGAGTCAACGGGAGAGATGCCACCAGGGCATCTCAGGACTCAGCAAGACCCACCCGTCGCAGGTCAAGGGTGGTAGTGTAAACTCTCTGGGACGCCCAGGGAGTTGTGTCTTCAAGATTCTTTTTGTCCTGCTCAGTTCCCCAGGCACTCAGAGGTGGGGTCCAAGGGAGCCTGGCTTCTGCTCAGGCTGGTGGTAGCCCCTTGGCATGAGCCATGTGGAGCTGGTTCTGCAGGAATGAAAAGTGCTGGGATTATGAGGCTTCCACTGAGGTTTCAAAGGGAAGCTGGGGAGGCCAGGTGATATGTGGTAGTGTCTGAATCCCTGCAGCCCCCCCAAACACGGTGATGCATGAGACTGAGAGAGTGAGTCAAAGGTGCAATGGAGACCTCAGGAAGTTAGAGCGCCAGGGGATGATGGCACATGTGCTGAGGAAAGCTGCAGGAAGCAAGCAGAGCCAGCCCGAGAGAGGCCATGTGGGCTACCACCAGCAAGGCCATAGGCGTGGGGCTGCCCCAGCCACTGTGTGCCCACGATGCTAGACATGGAGTTACAGGATTTCTGTTTTCCTAACAGCATTTCAGTCCTGCTTTGGCCCTATCCCTTCTTTCTATGTCCCTACTCTTCCCTTTTGGAATGGGAATATCTGCCCTGTGCCATTGTGTATTGGATACGTGTAACTTGCTTTTGAGGTTTACAGGTGCCCACAGCTAGGAGTTTGCCTTGAGTCTCAGAGGAGACCTTGGATTTGGACTTTTGAGCATTCTGTTAAAATCGTAGGGACTCTTGGGGACAGACTGAATGCATTTTGCATTGTGAGATAGACATGAGGCTTTTGTTTTTTGGTTGTGGAGCAACGTTATGGTTTGGATCTGGAGTGCCCCCTAAGAGCTCATGTGTTGAAAACATGATCCCCGATGCATCACGGTTCAAAGGTGGGGCTTATAGGTAATGATTGGATCATGACAGCTCTAGCCGTCTGTGGATCAAGTCATCTACTGGATTAAACCATAGATAACTGAATGACCACTGGTGGGATCGAGCTGGAGGAGGAGCGTAACTAGGGGCGCGCTCTGGAAGGGCTTACCTCCCCTCACTCTTCCCCTGCTTCCTTTCCCAGCGGCTATGAGCTGAAAAGCTTTCCTCGGCCATGGGTTTTTGTCTTGGGCCAGCTGATCAAGGCTGAATCCTCTGAAATGGGGAACTGAGGCAAACTCTTCCTCCTCTAAGTTTTTCTGGTCAGGTATTTTGGTCCCAGTGAAGAAAAGCCGACTAGCACATGGCCTAACTGGGACACACTTAATGAAGCCACATTGGTGACTCACACTTAGGGTAAGTCCTGGTCGATGCAGCAAGGGCTGGCAATGAGAACTTTCAGAATTGGCAAGGCCTTGTGTTGACACTTCTCAAAATCCCCTGTCCTTCCCCAGCTTCCCCTCTCTCAGAAAGGCTCCCTTCAAAACTTCCCTGGCTGGAACCTGGGGACCTCTTGCCCTCTTGTGTGTGGGAGGTTTTGCTTCTACAGAAACCCTCAGAAGCCTTCCCCAACATTTGACATCATAAACGGTGTGAGAGGCAAGGATGGGGCCCACCTCCAAGGGATGGTGGGTGGAGCTCACTGTCCAGTCTGAAAGGCCGGGAAGGCCCATCCTGTGAGGAGGTGGCCAGCTCAGCCCATTGGTCAGGTGGCGCAGTAAAGACAGGCCTGCTGGGAGGTGACCTAGTGTCTGGAAACGGAGGGACAGTCTACCGGGACAAACCTCACAGCCAGCAGCACAGAGGCGGAGGGGGAGCTCGTGGAGTTCAGATGACTCAGGTGTCAGACCCACAGATCCCACACACCCATGTCCACGGGACAATGTGTACAGCAGCTGAGAGGCGGAAGCCACACACGTGAGCATCCAGAGCGAATGGAGAAACAAAAGTCCTTCCCTACAGTGGACCATCAGGAAGCCTCCTAAAGGGGGGAGGCTCTGGCACCTGCTACAGCATGGAGGGGCCTCGGGGACCTGTGTTCACTGAAAGAAGCCAGAAACAAAGGACAGACAGGGCCCAATGCTGCTTGTGTTGAGGTCCTGGGCGGCCAGCTGCACAGAGCCTGAGAGTAGAATGGCGTTGGCCCCGCAGGGGAGGGCAGGGAGTTCCTGGTCGCTGGTGCAGTTTCAGTTCTACAAAGTCACCAGAGCAGATGGTGTCCACTGTGAGAGTCTAATGCCATCGGCTGCTCACTTGGAGGTGGTGAAGATGGTCATTGCTACGATGTGCTTAGTGTACCACAATAAAAGAAAAGCTGAGTCCTCAGAGAAAAATAAGCAAATCTGAGCGCCTCACCCCTCTGGAGGAGACCGTGGTGCGGGCAAATGAGGAAGTTCCTTCCCCTGCTGGGGAGGGAAGCCCTTTCCTCAGCAGCGCGGCTGTGTGCGTGGAGGGTGATATCATTGGAAATCACCATTTGGCAAAACCCAGGAGATGGAACTTTCAGAGGCAAGTAGAAGGCAGAGTGCCCCAGACAGGCTGACGGGGCAGGAGGCACAATGGCTAGTGGCTGGTGGTGGACATGGGGGACGTGGTGTGTGCAGCAGACCCCTTGAGAGTCATGCCCCAGAGCGGTTGTTTCCGGAAGGCTGAGGTGAACTGTGCCTCACACAGACTCATGGGCTTTCTAGGGACTCTGCCACTACCCACACGAGCCCACAGAGACTGCTGCTCAAGGAGGTCCTGAGAGGGAGACAGGCCTAGGGCCACGTTGTCTGGGCTGAGACCCACGTATCTCAGGGGAAAGTCCAAGGGAGCACCCAGCCTTGCACACACCCAGAGGTGTGACTGTCTGGTTCAAGACAGTCACCCTGCCCCGTGCTGGCCACAGAGCTGTCCTGGAGATGTCCTGGACACAGCCACTTCTCCTGTCCCCACTGCTGGGAGAACTAGGGCCCGGACAGATGCCTTGGGCTTGGCAAGAGAAGGGGCCAGGCCCACCGCAGGCAGCCCTTCGTGTGGAGGGAGGCCTAGCGAGGGCTGGGTGGCGCCGCAGCCACCTGTGTTAGGAAACTGCATGTGTGTGGCTCCCAGATGCCAAAGCTCAGCTTTGCGCCCATGTCCAGCGGGGAAGGAAGCTGTCCTGGTCAACCCCTGACCTACACCTCCCAGTCCCCACCTGTCTGCTCCAGGAGAAACCCCCAGCAGAGCCACTGTGCCTGCTCCTTGGCTTCAGGGTTGGAGCTGGAGTGGAGGACGGAGGATACCGCTGTTCCTCCTGCAGGCCTGCCCCACAGGGGCAGAGGGAGGCAGGGTGCCTTGGGCAGGGCACCCAGATGGGTGTTCCTGGGGAGCAGGAAACTTCTAGGAAGGCGGCCAGCTCTGTGCCTGTGCGACTCTGGGCCTGGGGCCTCAGAGCAGCTGGCCTGCACCTCTCCTGCTGTGTGTCCTGCAGGGTCTCACTGGGACAACATGGGGCAGGTATGGCACTGGCTTGGGTGGCTCCTCTCCGGCATGAAAGCAAGGGCTTGCTGGGGATGCTGTCAGGGCAAAGACAAGAAGGCCTGGAGCTGTTTCCTGACATCCCTGTCCTCAGGAAAGTGCGTTGTCGCACCGTTAGATAACACCCCACCCTGCTGGCCAACCCGAACTCTGCTCTGCTTTGTGGTTAGGGGAGTTTCAGAGTGAGCACGCTCAGACCCCCTCTACTTCCTGAAACCTCCCAGTTGGGCCTGAAGAGAGGGCACAGACATACAGGATGGACCTGGGTAAGTCCCTGCACTCCGAGCTGGGTATGGGGCATCTGAAAGCAGAGCTATCTGCTGGGACGAAGTTGGGGCTTGGCTGAGGGCTTAACCTGGGGCCCGTCCCCAAGGTAGAATCTAGGAGCAGTGTCCACCAAGAGCACTGGGGGGCACAGGGACGATAGATCTGTCACCTCAGTGTCCTCGCCGGCCCTGACTCCCTCTGAAGACCCTCACACAGCTGCAGGTGCGGGTCAGGGCCTGCCTCACCTAGCCTGCTTGTCACCTGTTGGGCTGGTTTGTAGGTGAGGGGCGCCCAGGGCAGCCTCCATTGAGAGGCACTGCGTGAGGAAGGACAGGCAGGACAGCGGGGGGCTCTGCTGGAGTGGGCTGTGGTCCGTCCAGTCTTGGTGCAAAATCCTGGGGCTGGTGACTCACAGGTCTCTCAGGCTGGGTGTACAGAGCACCCGGCATGGCGGGGACTCCATGAATTCTGCCAGGTTCATGAACCCAGGCCGGGCACACCCAGGAGGCCTTGAGGCCCCCTGAGGCCTGGAGAGTGGGGCTGAGCAGTTGTTTCAGCGTCTTTTCAGGACACACAGTGCCATGCTTTATGGGCCAGGCCAGGCAAGAGGGCAGAGGTGAGTCAGGTGGAGGTCAGAGCTGAGGACGGCTGGCAGACGTGTCGGCAGGTCCATCTCTCCAGCAGCCAAACTCTGAAAACATGTTTAGAGACCAATGTTTTTTCTCGACCTACCGGATTGGGAGGAGTGGAAAGGCTGCTTTTGCTGAGGTGGGACGCGGAGCCCCCCCACTCCAGGAGAGCACGTGGCTGGCTCAGGGACCTTCTGCAGAGTGTGTGGCTGGTGTGTAGACGGTGGCAGGCTCCACCCGAAGTGCAATCCAACTTGGGGACAAAAAAGAGGACAGATTCTCAGAGGAGGATGTGGGAGGGATTGGAAATAACCCACAACACCCCGTGCAGTGACAGGTGGAAGCCAGGAGGTGAATCCGCCAGTCATCTCAGAGTGGAGCAGCCCAGGCTGGGAGCTGCCCTAGAACCCAAGAGAGAGAAGCACTGAGGGCCCTGGGCCCATTCTCTGCACTTTCACTGCTGCATGAACAGCTCCACCATAACAAGGTGGAACATGCACTTTAGAAAACCAGAGGAACAGCAGGTACAAGGACAGCTGGCCACTGGCAGGCGTACCGGCCCTGCTGCCTGCGCACTCCTAGCATGGAGTGGACCTTCACTGGGAAGGTGGGTCCACCTGAGGAGCATGGGTCAGAAAGTCAGTGGCAGAGCCACTGCAGGAGGATGTGCCAAGGACGAGGATGGGCCAGCGGCTCTGGGAAAGGCAGGTGGGAGGCGTGAAAGGAGAAGTCGGGAGTGTGGGGGAGCTGAATGGGGCACAAGGGGGAACAGTGTGGTTTGAAGACAGCTGGACAGATTGTGGTTTGCAAGTGGGGGCTGGGAGACGATGGGAAGTGGAGATAAGTGCAGGGTCGGCCAGCAGCCCGGGCGGACGCTGGAGCTCAGGAGCTGGTGGAAGGACACAACTGCTGCAGGCCTGCCCATCCTGTGGCTCTGTGGAGTCTCAGGGCCCAGCTGTGCTGGTGTATGCAGTTGGGCAATGGTGAGGGCTTAGCCTGCCTCAGTCTGCTCAGGAGACTGAGGTCCACCAGCCAGGGCAGCACCTCATGGACCTCATGGAGGTTTAGCCGATGTGAGTTGTGAGTGCAGGGGGCCTTGTGGGCACTGTGGGCACTGTAGGTGGCATGGAGACTCCAGCATCCTGCGTGGTGGGAGGGCTGGGAGCCCCTTGCAGCCAAGTCAGGCCAGGAGTCTGCCCCAGGTCCCCTTTCCCCAGGGGCCAACCACTCTCACCTACCCACAGCTGAGAGAGAGCCCAGAGATGGGCCCAGATGGCAGGGGCAGCAGAGGTGAGCGGTCACCAAGCACAGCCTGGCCAGGTTCCTGTCCTGCCCAGGAGGACAATTTCCGCTTCTCGAAGTACAACAACACGGAGATCTGCTCACCTGGCCCTTGTCCTCTAGTTCACACAACAACCAAGGGGGCGTGAGAGGGCCTGACCCAGTTGCACCCGTCCCGGAAAGCACCTGTGCCTTGGCGGGGGCGCTGTGCCCCTAACCTTTTCCTGTAGGAGAAACAGCCCAGCTGCTCTGAAGATGGCCACAGCACGCAGCACCTGAGATGCCCGGTTGGGGACCCCTGCCATCTGGCAGACGAGAGGGTTCTGAGCAGGCTCACCTGGGGAGGCGGAGGAGACTGCAGTGGAGGCAGAACATGGCTGGTAGCAGCACTGAGGGCAGGAGTGGGCAGTGCCCAGGAGCCTGGGCCCCAGGCTGACCTGAGGCTGTGTGCCTGAAGGACGGGGAGGGCCCAGGAAAAGTCCTGATGCTGGTCTGTGTTCAGGGCAGGATGGGAGGCAGTGCCAGGCGGGCACCCTAGGCCAGCCACGGGGGCCAGGCTGCTCCCACCTGGGCATCTACCAGCCTCCGTTGCTATGGTCCAGTGGACTCTTGGCTCCAGATACAACACAGCCGAGCCCTGTGTTGCCCGGCTGGCTGAGCAGGTGGCCGGGTCCCTCTCCAGGCTGTGCCTCTTTGTGGGGTCACCCTGCCTGAGCCGGAACATACCAAGGCCAGCCTCCCTGTGTGAGGGAGGTGCATCTCGGGCTCTCCACTGGGCTCTCACTTCCTCGGGCTTCGTGAGAAGGGCCTGTGGAGCTGCTCTTCTCTCCGCTCCCAGGGGTGTCAGTGGCTATACAGATAAGTGCGTGGTGAAGCCCTGCAGGGGAAGGGCCAGCTTTCCAGGACCCAGGGTCTCAGTGTTCTGACACCCACTCTGGGCCTCTCCCCTTGAGTCTGACACGTGGGGCATGTTCCTGTCAGCAAGGCCATGTCCCTGAGTAGAAAGGGCAGCTCACAGCGCCAGTCAAGAGCATGAGATGGAGACAGCAGGACTCCAGGACGCAGAGCAAGGCCCAGGAAAGAGGGTTCAGCTGGGAAGGAAGAGGGCACAGGTTGGGTGGCACTGCCCCCTGGCTGCTGGACTTGGGCATCTTGACTGGTCCCAGGTGGGCACTGCATCCATCGGCACCTCTCTTGGGGGCCCTGGTCCAAGTGGCTGCCTCACCAGCTGGAAAGCCCCGTCCTTGGCTCTTCCGGGTGGGGGTCACTGCTTCTTGGCGCTGGCGTCCTCTCTGTGGCCAGAGACCCCCACCTCTGTTGCCAGGCTTTGGCACAGCAGCCAGATGATGCTAGGTGGCCAGCTGAGGATGGGGAAGGAGAACCCTTCCCTGGGGCCGCCTCTACCACAGCACACAGAGCCTGAAGGACCCCTAGCAGTGTCCCACCAGGCCACCTCACAGGGGCCTGGCTTGAGACCCAGGGAGGGGAGATGTGGTAGCACTCTGTCCCCTGCCGCTACCCAGCCATGCTTGGGAATGGCTTTTCTGGCTTCTATCTTGCCTCAACATCTCGCTTGGTAGCGTGCATTGAGGTGTTGCTTAACCCTGTCTCAGCTGATGGACTTCCTGTGGCTTCAGGTAGACAGTGCAGCTTCCTGTTATTTCCAGCTTTTAGATGCATACTTGAGAAAGGAAGGTGGGGAGCTAATGAGCTGGCAGCTAGTGATGCTGGAGTCCTGGTGCACGTGACCCCTGAGGCCTGGTGAGTGTGGTGTTTGGGGGCCTGGTGCGTGTGGAGTGGCTGTGGGCCTGGTGCGCGTGACCCCTGGGGCCTGGTGTACGTGATGCCTGGTACGTGTGCAGTGGCTGTGGGCCTGGTGCGCGTGACCCCTGGGGCCTGGTGTACGTGATGCCTGGTACGTGAGGAGTGGCTGTGGGCCTGGTGTGAGTGACCCCTGGGGCCTGGCCTGCGTGGGGTGGCTGTGGGCCTGGTGTGCTTGTCCCCACCTGGAGTCCTGGTGGCTATGGGCCTGCTGCATGTGACCCCAGCTCCAGGCCTGGTACGTGTGGAGTGGCTGGGGGCCGGGGGCGCGTGTCCCCAGCTGGAGTCCTGGAGCACATGGGTTGCCTGGGGGCCTGGTGCGCGTGTCCCCAGCTGGGGGCCTGCTTTACTTGAGGCTGGCTTTCATGAGGGTCTCCTGACCCACTGCTGCATCTGGTGGTGGTGAGGTCAGGCCAGGGTAGACAAGATTAGAGCCCTTGAGCTAACCCCTGGTACCCAGGCTCTGTCCCTCCATGGAGGACCGACCCCTCTACCAGACTCGCATACAGAGTGGGACCCTGAGGGCCCAAGCTGCCCCTCAGGTTCCAGGGCTCTGGGAGGCCATCTGCGACGTCTCAGGATGGGTCTGGGGCTTTCACCTCTCTCAGACCCCTTTGCCTTGTCATTGTGGAGCCTGTTTTAGGGCCACCTCTGTTGGAGAAGGATGCAGAGCGAGAGAGGAGCCCTGGGGTCTACCACCCCCCCACCGTCCTGTGTGCTGAGGACGCTGTCCTCTGAAGTCCCTGCAAGGGTCCTTGTCCCCTTCACATTGGGCAGCAGGCTGTGATACAGCTTCCGTGTCACGTGCACTTAATTGTGAGTCATTGCTTCACCAGGAAATACTCTAGACGGAATTTTAATAGGTGAGAAGTATCGGGCTACCGACGTAGCTCAGCGGCAGAGCCTTGGCAGTGTGATGCTCTGGGTTTGTTGCACCAAACAACAGCAGCAACAAACACCAAAATACAGGTGAACACGTAAGACTTACTGGGACACACTGCACCGCTGTGCTTCCAAACTCCCGTGGCGACTGAAACTCTCAACACGTTGTAAGGAAGCCTACCTCCTCATTCCTCATGACATCAAGTTAATATTACTTATGATGCACAATGTGATGTCTTAATGCTCGTTGGATTTAATAATTCTTTCTAGTTGGTTGCCTTTTGTTGGATTTTGGGAGTTCTCTGTTAAAGACCTGAGGTTGCATCCTACAGGATGAATTCAAAATTTGAATTTGAATTGGCACATTACAAATGCCCTCTAATCATTTTGTCAAATGAATTAAGTCATGTGATTTAATCTGATTTTCCTAAAGCAGTTTCAACCTGCTCTTTCTCCAGGTCCTTTTAAACTGTCAGAGTAAACTTCTCAGTAGGACTGACAGGACGCACAGGTATACTAGAAAGCTTTTGCAGAGCCACCCTGACATTGGAACCTGCAAACATGCCAGGTGAGAGCGCCTCCTTCAACTGCAGACATCTGAGGGGCCGTGGAGCTCTCCCGCAGTGCCCTTCATCCATCTCTGGGCTTCACAGCTCAAACACCAACATGGAAAGGCAGATTTCCGAAACAAAGCGACCTTGGAGACACAGACACAGACCCAGAGTCGCTCCGTCAGCAAATCGGCAAGCTCCCACTTCATAATTCTTCTGGAAAGTGCTGGAAACAGGCAGCAAATGGACAAGGGGACAGGGGAAGCTCTCTGTGTCTGGGTCCCATGAGCACCCTGGTGCTAGGTCACTTCCATCCCAGGTGCCCCACGGGAGCCCTGCTGGCCGTGGAGGAGAGAGGGACCTGCTCTGTGGAGGACTCAGGCTGGGGCACTGGACCACCGCAGGGCCTCGCTTATGCCTCCAGATGGGTTAAGGGTCCCTGTCAGATTTGTGGCCTCACACAACAGGGATTGGCACTGGGATGGAGGTAGGACAAGGGCCAGGAAGGGCATCTGAGGCCAGGGAGTGGGGACAGCCTCTGTGCAGGGCTCACATGTTCATGCCGGTGCTTACACAACAGAAGAGCTGTCCAGTCGGGAACAGCCCGGGTGAGGACCCGAGACCCACGGCCAGGGCCCCGCAGCCAGGGCCCCACAGCCCTGGCACCCTCCCCACTGCCTGCTCACCCTGCACAGGCCAAGGACATCAGGGAGTCTGAGGCAGCGCCGCACTCCCGAAGCCTCAACCTGTCGGTCTCGAAGGGGATGCCAGAGGAGCGGGCAAGGGAGCCTCACCCCTCACACCCAGGGTGGCCACTGCCAGGAGACAGAAAATGACACTAAAGGGCCGAGCATTTGCCTAGCATGAGTGAGGCCTGGGTCCTGTCCCTAGCACCTCAAAAACAAAACAAAACAAAAAACGCAGCAACAAAACAGAAGCAACAGGTGCTGTCCAGGGCGTGGGAGCCCCGAGCCCCGTGCACTGCAGGGGTGCAGACTGCGGGCCCCAGCACACAGAATCAGCGTGTGTTCCAGCGACTCTGATTTGGGGGACACCAAGGACTGCCAAGTGGGACGCAGACAGGTGTCTGCCTCCTGGTGCTCACAGCCACACTATGCAGAGCCACCAAAAGGTGGCAGCAGTCCAGTGTCCCTGGACCACCAAGGACAAACAAAGTGGCATGTGGCCCTCCTGGGAACACCATTTACAGCAGTGGAAGTGACAGTGGAATGCCGTTCTGCCTGAAAAGGGGAGGACTCTGACACATGCGGTGACAGGGATGAGCGCTAAACGCCGTGCCAGCGGGGGTGAGCCAGCCCTGCCAACGACGACCCTGGGCGCTGCCTCCTGAGGCCCAGAGCCGCCAGGCAGCAGGGTGGGCGCCAGAGCAGGGCGGGTTTGTGGTTTTTGTTTTTTGGTTTTCTGTTTTTTAAAGAGAGAGGGACAGTGAGAGAGAAAGAGCGCAACAATTTAATTTAGTTTTTAATTTTGCTATAACACTTCGTTGTGTACGTGGTGCTGGTGTTCAAATCTGCGTCCTCACACATGCCAGGCAAGTGCCATAACCACTGAGTCACCACTCCAGTCCCCTCATGCACCTGTATTTTACCGTCATTTTGCAAACAGGCAAAGACAAGCCAGGGGTACTACAGGCCCAGGCTCCCTGGCTCTAGGACAGGCCAGCGGCAGGGACCCTCCACTGGCCTCGTTCTACCAGAGCTGCTCTGCCACAGGCCATCATGATGGTCATGGGACACCTGGCCAGGACATCCCAGATGCTAACTTTTGGGACACATCGAGTCTAGCCAGTTGGAAGACCATGAGGAGAGGTCAAGGTCAACATGCAGGCCCTTGAGTTCAGGAGGGAGGTCAAGAAGGGGCAGACAGCCAGGGGCAGTGGTGCACGCCTGTGTTCCCAGCTACGCAGGGGCCCGAGCCAAGAGGATTGCAAGTTCAAGTCAGCCTGGGCAACTTAGGGAGACCCTATCTCACACTGAAAAATAGAAAGGGCTGGGGATGTGGCTCAGCGGTAAAGCACCGCTGGTTCAATCCTGGTACCAAAAAAAAAAAAAAAAAAAAGGACAGGGACAGACACCCCCCAATGCAGGGCCACAGCAGCAGAGGGCCTGGTGTCCATCTCGCCACTCGCTGGCTTCTCCAGCTTCCTTGAACTGGAGCAGGTGGGAGTCTGCAGAGTCCTCTGTGATGAGGGGGCACCAGTGCATGCAGGACCATTCAGCGTCTGGGCTGGGTGGGGCTCCTTCCACTCCCTGGGCTGAAAACATGAGGGGCACTGGGCAGGACTTATGCTTTGACTGACGAGCACCCTGTGGGCCCCATTTCTGGTGGCCCTGGTGGAGAGTCTGGGAGCTGCGAAGGTCTGGCTCATCCCCGGGAGACCCCGGAGCCTGAGGCCAGTCAGGGTGTGGCCAGGCCCTGTGGCTCTCAGACCCTGACTCTGAATCCCCTTGGCCTCAGACGCCATGTGACATGGTACGAGGGTGACTGCGCTGCTCTGGAGTTGCAGAGTCCCAGGAAAGGCCTGGACAGGGACTCCTGAGCCTGTGCACTCTGTAAACTGACTTCTTGCTGCTTGTCTTCCAGTTGCCCGGGAGGGTGGGTGAACAGGACACCTGCGGAAAAGACCTCCACGGTCAACCCCACTGTGAGGGCACAGGGCCCTGGGGAACAACTGAGGGCACTACTGTGGGCCACCTGCCCCGCCAAGGGCCAGGGCAGCAAGTCCGCACCCTCTAGGGTGCCTTCCACTCGGGAACGCCAGGCACGCTGGAGGAGCCCAAGAGACTGCAGAAGGACGAGAGTCAACTTCAAACAAAGAGTTTGAACAAACAGGTTAGACAACAAGCTAGTGTTAGGTGGGAGTCGGTCACCCAGGAAGCATGGCAGGATGAGAGGAGGCCCAGGGTGAGCAGTGCGGAGCCCAGGACCGGGAGGTGTGGCCATTCCCCAGCGGCGGCAGGAAGCAGGACTCCTGGATCCTGAGCTAAGGCGGATGCGCAGGGAGACGTCTTGTGAACTGAGCACATTTCTGGCAAACAGAGGCTGGGAGGTTTGCACCAGCAGGTTCTTGTTCCATCCCCAGCACCGCAAAACAAAGTAAGCAAGGAAATCACCACGACACACAGACCACGGAAGAGCATTTCTAGAGGCTGTCCTCACAAGCCGAACGTCTATGTTGAAGTCCTCGCCCCCAGGCTGACGGCCCGAGAAGTGACCCTGGGGAGTGATTAGGTCATTGAACACACAGCAAGGGCACCATCCTGGACCAGGAAAAGGCCTCGTGTGCCCCTGATCATGCTGGCGGCTCCATCCTGGGTGTCCGGGCTGCAGGACGGTGAGAAGCATTCCTGTTGTCTGTAAGCCGCCTGATGGACTGAGAGGTCAAGCGAGGAGGGCACGATCTCAAAAGAAAGGTGGAGGAGGACCAGCGACAGGCCTGACTGGGCTGCCGGAGACTGCAGGCCAGCACCCAACCCGTGCGACAGCTCAGAACAGCACACAGGAGCTTGCAAGCTGGCTGTGCAGCCAAAGGTGACCTCACGCTATGCAGGTGTCTGGCTCGTTTTAATCACAATCTTTAAAACCACACTACTGAAATAAGAGGACAAGCCAGGCCAGGGGTTCCAGCATCAGAGTCCTTGTGCACCCTGGAGGGTGAGGACCAGATGTGCTTCAGAGGCAACTGCATGCTCAGGGAGACCTGTAGGTGACCTCCAAATGATTGAAAGGCTTAGTAAGCTCCAAACCCAGAGGGGGTGCAGGAAAAAGTAAAGCCAGCTCAACAGCTCTAGAAGAGGAGTCGCTGGGGCTGCTCCACCCTGGGCTGTGAGGGACAAGTGTCCTGCCTCTCCCCTTGGCTCCTAGGCCTGTCCTCTCCTGCGTGTCTTAGTCCTCTTTCCCCTGCATGTTTGTATCCAGATTCTCCCTGCTGTAAGAACACCCCAGGCCTTATTCTCCCATGATCCCCTCTGTAAAGACCCTGTTTCCAAATAAGGCCAGGAGGTTAGGTCCCCACTGTGTCTTTTTTTGGTGAGGACAAAATTCAGCCCATAACAGAAAGCAAAAGGGGAATAAAAATAAAGGAAAACTCCAGAAAAGGACAAAACAAGGTGGAGGAAATAGACTACAGATAGACCATCAATCAAGCTGGGTGTGGC
>PVKS010002709.1:0-65364 GCA_004027875.1 Aplodontia rufa | reverse complement strand
CGAAAGCCACATGAAAAAACTAAATAAAAATTGCTTCTTTCTCTCTCTCTCTCACTATCCCCTCTTTCTTTAAAAAAAAAAGGCAAAGAGTGTTAGGTTTTTTAATACAGCTGTAAGCATTTTGTCATTCTAAAATGGGAGGATTTGGGGTTGGGGGTGTAGCTCAGTGGGGGAACTTGTGCTCAGCACCTGTGAGGGCCTGGGTTCAATTCCCAGTGCTGCCAAACAAATAGGATCCAAATCCATTGAAAGACCAGGCTGAAGAAAAGTAGACTAAACAAACAGTAACCGAAAGAAAGCCAACAGCACTTCAACAGTAGGCAAGACTTCCCACCAAAAGCTTCACTGGGGCCCTGTTGGCTTCCTAAGGCCAACGTGGCAAGTCACAACAAACCAGGCTTCACGCTATGCATTGTGGTCTTGAGCTTCTGCCTACCACAGAGATAAAGAGCATCGTGATAAAAGGGTCAATTCACCAAGAGGCAGAACCACTGTTAACTTCTACGCACTAATTAACAAAAGCTTCAAATACATAAAGCAAATCTTGAGAGAGCTAAAAGAGGTGGACATATCCACCATCTTGACAGGGGCTGTTAATCATTTTTCCCAGTGGCTGATAGTCAAGAAGGCAACGAGGTGGTAAAACTATACACAGGGACGAGCAGTGCCCAAGGCAGGGGTGGAGACAGGGGTCAGAGCATGAAAGGCACTGGGAGGGAGTGGCAGTGAGCACCTAACACGTGACACTGTTGGTAATGGGCACTGTTGATAATGGGCACTTGCTCAGTTGTTAGAAACAGACCTCCTTTTCAAGTGCACAGCGTTTTTGAAAATGGACCTCAATGGGTGGCAGAGTGCATATTGCCCAGCCTGTGTTCTTCATCACGATATTAATGGGTTGGTCATCCAGGATCTGTGGCTTTCTTTGCAAAACCCATCTGAAAATTTTGTGAGCACCTGCTCGGTCTGATCTGGAGTCACATGAATCTTTTATTCTTTCCCAGTTCCGGAAACCTCACTCTTGTTTCTGTCCCACAGGAAATGCCACCCTGGTGACCATCCCCATCCTTCAGACAACCTCAGGACTCTCTGGTGAGCTCTGCAACGTGTCCTTCAAGGACAGCCAAATGCTGCTGGTGGTGGTGTACAGCGCGGTCTCCATGCTGGGCCTGCCGGCCAACTGCCTGACAGCGTGGCTGGCGCTGCTGCAGGTGCTGCAGGGCAACGTGCTGGCGGTCTACCTGCTCTGCCTGGCGCTCTGCGAGATTCTCTATGACAGCACACTGCCGCTCTGGGTGGTCTACATCTGGAAAGGGCACCAGTGGACCCTGAGCGCGCAGGCCTGCAGGGTGACCGCCTACATCTTCTTCTGCAACATCTACATCAGCATCCTCCTGCTGTGCTGCATCTCCTGCGACCGCTTCATGGCAGTGGTGTACGCACTGGAGAGCCGCGGCCGTCGCCACCGGAAGACTGCCATCTTCATTTCTGCCTGTGTCTTCGTTCTCGTCGGTCTTGTTTACTACCCCGTGTTTGACATGGAAGTAGGGAAGGGCACCTGTTTTGAGCCCATGTGGATGAGCGATAAGATCGCAGGCTACCACTACGCACGGTTTGCTGCGGGGTTTGCCTTCCCTCTCTGCACCATCGCCTTCACTAACTACCAGATCTTCAGGAGCATCAAGCTGAGCACTAGCCTGACCGCTGCCCAGAAGGCCAAGGTGAAGCATTTGGCCATCGCCGTCGTGACCATCTTCCTGGTGTGCTTCGCACCCTACCACGTGGTGCTCCTCATCAAAGCAGCCACCTTCTCCTACTACCGAGGAGACAGAGCTGTGGTGTGTGCCTTTGAGGCCAGCCTGTACACAGTCTCCGTGGTGTTTCTGTGCCTGTGCACGGTCAACAGCGTGGCCGACCCCATCATCTACATGCTGACCACAGATCATTCTCGGCAGGAAGCGTCCAGAATCCAGAGGGGGTGGAAGAAGTGGTCTGCAAAGACAGATGTCATCCAGGCCACACATTCGAGAGACTTGGAGGAGGTGCACCTGCCAGAGATGCTTGCAGATGAGTGCACATACCCCACGCCTGTGAACCCACCAGGGCTTCAGCCAGGCGAGTGGGGCTCCACGTGCACCCCGGAGAGGCTGATCCAGGAGTCCTACTGAGCGCACCGTACTGCAGGAGGATGGCAGGCATGGGAAGCTGGGGGCCAGAAAAACGGCTGCATCCCCACCACCACAGTGTCCACCTGCTGGCTGCAGACCCTCTAGAAGACACCCTGCTTGTTTCTCATTCCTGAGCCACCTGCTGTGTGAGCCTCTGTCCCCCTAGGTGTCCTGCCCTCAAGTCTCCCACGTGGAAGGTGGCAGGGTGTGCAGGTGGGCGATGCCCCCAGGCTGCCGGGAGCCCAGAGAGCATGGGCAGCAGGAGGCTACAGCTTCCCTTGGCCATGAGCCAATGGCAGGGCTCTCGGCAGAGCTCTGGTGATGGCGTTGTTCTCTGTGCTTTTCTGTACACTGCCTGGTGACAACTGCAGTGCATCATAGGGCTTTCCACGCTCTGCCTAGGACGTCGACACAAACCAGATCTTGACAGCTCCTGGGCACTGAGCACAGCCAGGAGAACCCTTGTCTGGCTTTGAGCAGACACAAGCTGCCAGGGGTCCCCTCAGGGAGCCATGAGGCAGAGTGGCCAGCTGCTCTGGGTCCCAGCAGGGTATCCATGTGTCTTCCATCAGGAGCCCTGAACCCTTGGGCTGGGAATGCCAATCACACACCATGCAGCAAGAGGATGCTTGGAATTCCTTTGGATTGAGACTTCCTGGCTTCATTGTCACAGGGGAAGAGGGCCAGGGGACAAGGCAAATCCGTAACAAGCAGAGAACTCTGCGACTCTGCTTGTTATCCCCCAACCCCTCACCAGTGTTGGGGTACAGGAGGAAGCACATGGCCCACAGTCAGATTCCAGCTCTGCTACTGAGCCTCGTCCAGGCCAGGTCAGGTTGAGGCCTCCGCGTCCCCATCTGAAGAATGGCAACAGTGACCCCTGCCTCATTGGGTCACTGTTGGGGCTGATCCCCCCACCTCCCTGGTAGGCTGATTCAGCACAGGGGTAGGAGATAGAGCCAAGCAGACCTGCTGCCTGCCTGCAGGGCCCCCAGGGGAACACTCTGGTTAGTTCCCTGGGAGCTGCACAGAGCCCCATCTCTGCAAGGCAGGCAAGGACCACTGCTCCTCACTGTGAGAGTCTGAAAGATGGAAGGTGCACCTGGAGATAAGGACTCTAAACCAGAGGGTACTCCAGAGATAAGAACACAGAAACGCATCCCGCTTCCTCTGCCAAAGAAAGAATCCGTTTACAAGTGGATTTTGTTTTTGTTTTTCTTTTCTTCCTTTATTTCTTTTTCCTTTTTGATACTAGGAATTGAACCCAGGGGTCCTTAACTACTGATCCACATCCCTAGTACCTTTTTTTAAATTAGATTTTGTTTTCCAACGTGGTTTTACGTATTGAAGGGTTTGTTGTTACACCTCCACACAGGCACACATCATATGTGCCCCCCGCCCTCCCCACCCTCTCCCCTTCCTGCCACCCCTCCCCCTCTCCATCCCCCACCCCTAGGCTGCCCCCAGTTGGAGGGGTGATCCGTGTTTGATGACTCCGCTGTCTAAACTTACTCTTCCTCACTCTTTCCAAGATTGAACTCCAGCGTCCACATATGAGAGAAAACATTCAGGCCTCGGGATTCTGGGTTTGGCTGATTTCACTCAGCGTGATTTTCTCCATCTCCATCCATTTGACAGCAAAGGCCATGACTTCACTTTTTTAAATAGCTGAGTAGAGTTCCATGGTGTGTATATGCTATAGTTTCTTGATCCATTCATTCAGTGAGGAGCATCTGGGTTGATTCCATCATTTAGCTATTGTGAATTGAGCTGCTATAGACATTGATGTGGCTGTGTCATTGTAATACATCAAATTTACATCTCCTGGGAAAACACCCAGGAGTGGGACAGCTGGGTCATATGGTGGACCCATCTCTGATTTTTTCTCAGGAGTCTCCATACTGCTTCCAGAGTGGCTGTACTAGTTTGTAGTCTCACTAACAGTGTGTAAGGTTCATTTTTCCTCACACTCTCTCCAGCATTTGTTGTTTGTATTCTTTTAAGAGAGAGAGAAAATCAATTTTATTTTTCCATCTGGTCTTTGTTTCTTGAACACTTAGTTGTGTATGTGCTGCTGGGGTTTGAACTCAGGTCCCAGCACATGCCAGGCAAGTGCTCCAACCACAGAGACACCACTACAGCCCCTTTTGTTTGTATTCTTTTGTTTCCTTTTTCTTTTTCTTTTTTTTTTTTTTAGAGAGAGAGAAAGAAACAATCAATTTTATTTAGTCTTATTTATTTATTGGCTTTCGTTGCTCCAACACTTTGTTGTGCGTGTGGTGCTGAGGTTTGAACCCACATCCTGGTGCATGCCAGGCAAGCACTGTAACCACTGAGCCACTGCTCCAGCTCCCAAGTATTTTTTTATGAAGGTTACTGTGAATGGGGGGAATGGGATGGTTTTCCTGATTTCAACCTTGGCCAAATCACTGTTGGAATATAGAAAAGCTATCTTGTATACTGCTTCTTTGCCAAATTCATTGATAAGCTCTAGCAGTTTATTTTTTTAATTTTTTTTAAAGAGAGAGGGAGAGAGAGAGAGAGAGAGAGAGAATCACTTTTATTTAGTTCTTCATGTGGCTTTCATTGCTCCGAGACTCTGTTATGCATGTGGTGCTGGGGCTTGAACTCATGCCCTCTTGCATGCCAGGCAAGCACCACAACCTCCGAACCACTGCTCCAGACCCTCTAGCAGTTTTTTGGTGGAGCTTTTTGGGTCTTCTAGGTACAGGATCATATCATCAGCAAATAGTGATAGTTTGATTTCTTCTTTATCTGTTTGTGCCCCTTTGAACTTATTCTCTTGCCTGATTGCTCTGGCTAGTGTTTTGAGAACTATATTGAATAAGAGTGGTGAGAGTGGACAGCCTTGTCTTGTTCCTGAGTTTAGTGGTAATGTTTTCAGTTTTTCTCCATCTTCTATGATACTGGCTACGGGACTGTCATAAATGGGCTTTACAATGTTAAGGTAGGATCCTTTAAACCCTAGCTTCTCCAGTGTTTTTAACATGAATGGGTGTGGATTTTGTTGAAGGCCTTTTCTGCATCTATTGAGATGAGCATGTGGTTTTTGTCCTGGCTTCTGTTTGAGACATGGGTCGCATTTATTGATTTGTGTATGTTGAACCAGCCTTGCACTCCTGGAATGAAGCCCATTTGGTTGTGGTTTATTATCTTCTTGATGTGTTTTTGAATGTGGTTTGCTAGTATTTTATTAAGGATTTTTGCATCTATGTTCTCATGATATTGGTCTGTAGTTTTCTTTCCTTGAAGTGTCTTTGTCGGATTTTGGGATCAGGGCGATGTTTGCTTCAAGTATTTGGGAGCATTTTGTCCCTTTCAATTTCTTGGAATAACTTAATGAAGAGAGGTGTTAGTTTTTCTCTAAAGGTCTGATAGAACTCAGCTGAGAATCCATCAGGACCTGGACTTTTCTTTTTTGGAAAGCTTTTAATTGCCCCATCCCTTTTTTCTTAATTTTTATTTTGAGCTAAGATCTTACTAAGTTGCTTAGGGCCTTGCTAAGTTTCTGAGGATAGCTTTGAACTTGTGATCCATCTACCTCAGCCTCCTGAGCCACTGGAGTTATAGGTGTGTGCCAATGCCCAGCTTTACAAGTGTTTTTCATCTAGGGGTCCCTTGTGGGGGCCAAGACTTCAAGGAAGGTGAGCCCTTGGATCTCATGATGACAAACAGTGATAGCCCAGGTTCTCAGACTCGCTGGAATATTCAAGTGGTGGGCAAGACCAAAAAGAGCCAGAGATCCTTGCTGTTTGAACGTGTTGGTGTCCCAGTGCTGCTCTAATCCACAAGCTGGGGACTAATCACAAAATGATTCCCTCACAGTTCTGCAGGCCAGAAGTCCAAGTGTGGGCCCGACACACCCCGCTGGAGGCTCTTGGGAGGGTCCTTCCAGCCTCTGCCAACTGTCCTGGCTCCAGACCTCCTCAGTGGACATGGCTGTAGTTATTGCCTTTGTGTTGCTGTCTTTTCTGTCTCCAGACAGAGGCCAGGAGCCATGGGACACACACCTGGCATGCTGGGTTTACACTTGCCTGTTTCCCTGTGCTCCCCTGTGGTGGGGGACACTTTCTGTCCTTCTGCCCACTGCAGGTCCAGCATGGAGCCTGCCTTACAGCACCAGGGTGACTGTGCTGCCATCATCGGACTCTGCCAGCAGTCCCAGTGGCCCATCCTGCATCTTTCCAGCCTTGAGCTGAAGAAGCAGCCTCTTAAAATGGGCCATGTGTGTTGGATTCCTGTCCCTTCACACTCCTAACACCAGCATTTTAATGCCTGGAGGCAGGAGCTGGGACTGATGTGTGTGGCTTGTGGAAGGACCTAGGTATGGCGGGTGTGGCTTGTGGTGGGCTTGAGGCCGGTGCGCATGGCTGGTGGGAGTGCCAAGCCCGGCGGGGGTGGGGCTTGGCAGGGCGGGGCCGTCTGAGGATGGCAAGTGGAGGTAGTGGAGGCCTTAAGGCCTTGCACAGAGTGACACAGGACAGGCGCCAGTGCCCCAGCGCAGGACCCAAGCAGGGACGGGAGGTGGGCTGGGAAGCCCTGTCCTCCCTGGAGCGTCAGTCCACCCCAACTCTTGCCCCCTCTTTGCCAGTCCCTGGAGACTCCAGGGCGATTCCCCCAGACGGGTTCAGGTCTGACCTGGGACCTCTCCGGCTGGCAGCATCCCAGGGGCCCTTACAGGCCCTGGGCCAGCATCATGACCAGCATCCCAGAAGAAGGGGCTCCCGGGACTCCTGGATGCACAATACCTGCTCTGGCCTGGTCAGTCTCCGGTAGGAAGGGGTGGATGACTGGGGAGCCTCCTCTCAGGGCTTGTCCTTGCCCCAGACCTGGGAGGACCAGGAAAGAACATGTGCCAGTCGGGTAGGGCTCCATCAAATGAATTCCAACTACACTATATCCCCTAAATATGAAGCACTTATTTTTTCTTTTAAAATGGAATGCTAATCTTCCCTATAGGTCCAACTTTAATACATGTGCTGCGAAGGGGGCACCAAAAATCTTTTTTCTTTTCTTTTTTTTTTTTTTTTGGTTAAAGAGAGAGGAACGGTGAGAGAGAGAGAGAGAGAGAGAGAGAATCAATTTTTTATTTAGTTTTTCATGTGGCCTTTGTTGCTTCAAGACTTTGTTGGGTATGATGGTGTTGGGGTTTGAACTCGCGTACTCACGCATGCTGGGCAAGTGCAGTAACCGCTGAGCCACCATTCCAGCTCCCCCCCACCCCCATATTCTTTTAAATGACTGAAAAGACAAAAGATGTCAGAAAGTAGAGCACAGCTCTGAGAGACACAGTGTGCAGGACTCAGACAGCAGGGACAAAAATGTCACCAGTTTTTGAATCGTGGGACCAATAACAAAATTGAGAGCCAATTAGGCAGAGAAGGAAGGTTTATTCTTTGGCCAGTGAATAATAAGAATCCTGGAGAAATAACTCAGAACAAAGGATGAAGTTCCTTTAAGAGTAAGGGGAGGGGGGGCTGGAGCAGTGGCTTGGCGGTTATGGTGCTTGCCTGGCATGCACGAGTACACGGGTTCAAACCCTAGCACCCACGTATACACTAAGTATCAGAGCAACGAAAGCCATGTGAAAAACTCAATAAAAATTGATTCTATCTGTCTCTCTCTCTCTCTCACTGTCCTTCTGTCTTTAAAAAAAAAAAAAAAGAGTAAGGGGAGGGATTGGAGCGGTGGCTCAGCGGTTTTGGCGCTTGCCTGGCAAGCACGAGAACCCAGGTTCAAACCCCAGCATCACGTACATAACTGAGTGTTGGAGCAAGTAAGGCCATGTGAAAAACTGAATAAACTTGTTTCTCTCTTTCTCTGTCTGACTGTCCTTCTCTCTTTAAAAAAAAAAAATTCTCTAAGAGGAGAGGGACTGGAGTGGTGGCTCAGCGGTTACGGTGCTTACCTGGCCTGAGTGAGGACGCAGGTCTGAACCCCAGCACCATGTGCACAACAAAATATCTGAGCAAGAGTAAGGGGAGAAAGAGGAGGTTTAAAAAATTTTTATTATAGAGAGAGGGAAGAGGAACAGAGAGAGAGAGAGAGAGAGAGGGAACACCAAATTTTATTTAGTTTTTCATGTGGCTTTCATGGCTCCAACACTTTGTTGTGTACGTGGTGCTGGGCTTCGAACCCATGTCCTCAAATGCCAGGCAAGCACCTCAGCTGCTGAGCCACTGCTCCAGCCCTAGAAACGGGAGGTTTTAGTTGAGTAGAATTATTTGTGACTTCTTGGGGAGGTCGATGGGTGCATCCCAGGGAGGAGGTGTCCCTCTCCTCAGATTCTTATCTGGAACTCTGCAACTCTTTCAGTGGGATCAAAGAGTCCTGGCAGGCGGGGATTTTACCAGGCCATCCCTTATCACGAGATGCTAATGAACTGGGCGAATTGCTGCACAGGCGTCCTCTGGGGTTGTCTGGTTCCACCGGGCATCTGGCTTCGTGGCAGCAGCCAGGTCCCCGTCAGCATGGCTGGCTAGGCAGGTGCTGCTTTGGGACTGAACACTGATTAGCAGAGGGTTTATTTTTCAGGGTGGGAGAGGGCAGTGGCCTGTGACACTCCTCTGGGCCCGACCCCTTCCCGCTGCGGCTCAGCCTCAGGTCTTCACCTGTGCAGCTTGGAGGGGGTGAAAAGTTTGGAGGTGTGGGTCCTCACCCTGCTGCCCTGGCCTTCAGGTCACCACCCATGAGCACAAAACCAGCCCATCACAATCCTCCCACAGGGCTTTCTGGGTGTCTGGCTCGTGTGTGTTGCAGCGCAGAGCCGGACAGGGGCTTCCTGCTGCCAAGGGGTTTCCCGGTTGCTCCACGGGACCACGGGCTGGGAGTCTCCCACTGATGAATTTTTTAAAATGCCACTTTTTCATTTTTGCTGCCACAGAGTAACAAATAAACAGCCCCTTTTTCCGGTGTTGATTTTGTCGAGCTGGGCTACCCCAAGGTCTTAGGGCTTGAGGCCACCAGGACATCTGGCTCAGATGAAAGGTTGCAAGGACTTGCCAATATTAGGGAGGCAGGAAAAATCACCAGGCATGGGGCTGGAGATGAAGGCCCTCAAGTGGCCAGCGGGTGTCCTGGAGGGGTCTCCTCTGTTGCATCTGAGGGTTCCTGGGAGTGACGGTGCGGGAGCCACATAAAATCAGGGAGACCTGGAACCTGGACAGTCACTCCTGGGCATGAGAGTTCTGTGCAGACCAACTGGCTTGGGCTTCCGCAGCTAAGAGGCAAATCCGTGGCTCCACCAGGTGCTGGCCTGAGTAGGGGACAACTGCTAGGACCTTCCCAAGGGCCTGCTCCTTGCTGGACTCAGGCACACCCAGGGATTGAGGCTCTCCAGAGTGGTGGGTGGAAGGCACCAGGGCCCAGTCCCTGCAAGCAGGGCAGCTTGGCTGCCTCAGCCTGCACCTATCCCTGCCTTCAGGCCAAATCGCTTCACTGTGGATAAGTGATGGCCATGACGTGATCTTGTCAACAGTCAGTGACTTACGGAAACCTTGGGTTAGCCTAGGTTAATCAGAGCTGAGAGCTGGACAGACTGCCACTGGCTCTCTCCCCCTTCCTTGCTGGCTGCCTGGCTCACTCGGCACTGCTCTCTCCTCCTTTGTCCATCCCCTCCAGTGTCCTTGCAGTGAGGGTGGCAGGCTGCAGTGATGCCCATCCTGCCATCCTTGGATTCATGGAGGGAGCCCACCCTAGAGGGAGAGAAGGTGTCCTCAGCGCCCAGACAGGGCCCTGGCTCTGGGTCCCTGAGCTGCGACACGCAGGACAGCTGGCCAGCACCTCTTTCCTGCTTAGCGCCTGCTGCAGCCGAGTGTTGCTGGTGAGAAGCTGCCTGGTTTTCAGCACTCACCGCCCAGTGTGTGAGGAAGTTTAATGCCCTTATGGCTTGTTCCCCCAGATCCATCCCAGCATCTTACCTTGGTGAACACACCTGTACAAAGGCAGGTTCATTGGGAGGAGTCTCGGGCCCTTAAACATCCCAGGAGGCTCCACTGGCTGTCCTGGCTGCAGACCATGTCTCCCGGCCCTGGTAACGAGGGGTTCTGTGGACCCAAAGTGCACACACCAGGTAACCCCTGGGGGAGGCAGCCCCAGGAGAAGTTATGCTGTTTTCAGTGGGCTTGAAACATTTTGTTGGTAATTCTGGGGTTGTCTTGTTTGGCTTTGGCAAGGGTGCACAGCCCCAGCAGTCTCCCAAGCCTCCCAACGACTTGGGCTGTTAGGGCTGATTCCAGGGATCAGGGGTGCTGCAGACACCAGACCAGCCCAGGGTTAGGTGCTGAGTATGCCAGGCCCCCTTTGTGCCCAGCAAATGAAGGAGGAGCTTGCTGGCTAATGGCTGTGTACGTCCACAAGGAGGCCGGGTTCTACACTGGGGAAACAATCCGGACCTGGATACACCCTGTGACCCTGCAAAATCCCCCAGGTCATCGCTCTGGACAGGTCATGTCCCCCTCTGTTCCTCAGGTTCCTCATCCCTACCGATGAGGCAGAGACTGCCTGTAGGGCAGGAAGGGCAGTGATGAGATCTCCAGGTGCATGCTTAGCTGAGCTGACCAAGAGTGGCGCTCAGCAGGACTCCGAGGTGTGGTCAGCTTGAGGGGCCTGTGAAGATGCAAAACTCACTTACAAAACCATCCAGCTGTCCCCAGTGACAGGCCTCCAGGGTGGCTGTGGCAGGTGCTCAGTGGCCATGAGGGAACAGCCCCCACAGCGTCAGAGCCGGAGAGGGGGTCTGTGCCCACGGGAATCCTTTTCTGGCTCTTTGGCACATACTTTCAGACTCTTCCTAAGTGTACCTGCCTATGGGCATTGTGGAAATATATGGTGCGGGTGTGTGCCTGGTTTTTTTGCGGGAGGACATTTTAAATTTAGTTTTGACTCATAATAATTGAACATCTTTATTTTCTTTGAGAGAGAATTAATTTTATTTATTTTTTCATCTGGCCTTTGTTATGCTGACACTTAGTTGTGTTTGTGGTGCTGGGGTTTGAACCTAGGTCCTTGTGCATGCCAGGCAAGCACTTCAATCCCTGAGCCAGCACACCAGGACTAATCAAACATATTTATGAGGTCCAGTGTGCTCATTTGGATACATGTGTGCAGCATGTAATGATCACATCAGTGAAATTAGCATTTCCATCTCCTTAAAAACATCATTTCTTAGCCAGGCATGGTGGCACACACCTATAACTCCAGTGACTTGGGAGGCTAAGGTAGGAGGATTGCAAGTTCTAGGCCAGACTCAGCAACTTGGCAAGACCCTGTCTCAAAGTAAAAAAATAAAAAGGGCTGCAGTGCAGCCTAGCGGTAAGCAACCCTGAGTTCCATCCCTAATACTGAAAACACACATACACATACATGTGCATGTGTGCACAGATGTGTAGACACACACATATAATATAGTTTCTTTGGTATCTTGAGCTCCTGTTCTCCAGATCTTTATAAAATCATTACTACATTATTGTGCACCCCACTGCACTGTGGGCCATGGAACAACTTCCTGTCTGACTGTGCCTCGGTCCCCGTTTTCCACCCTCCCTCTGTCCCTTCCTTCCCCACTCTTCCCAGCTTATGGTAATCATGATTCCATTCTCCACTTCTCCAAGATCAGGTACATATTGATCCAGCTTTTGATCCTGAAGTAATTTCCAGTTTATAGAAAAGTGGTAAACTCGGTAGAAGGTCTGGAAGTGCCCTTTCCCACCTCCCCCAGCTGCCGTGTTTTCTACATTTGCCTCACTATTCTCTCTCTCCCCATACACCTTTTTTTCTGCACCTTCTGAGACTGCGCTGTAGTTACCCTTAACGCCCCAGAGCACGCTCTGGAAGTAAACAGACTCAGAATCAGAGTCGACAGAAGGAAACTACCTGGGGTCCAATGCCTGTTGAATCTGCAGAACTCCTGCCAAGGTGTCTGCACTTCCAGCAGGAATCCCTCTGGAGTGAGGTCTCTTCTGGAAGAGCCTAGGCTCATTGTGGCCACCTGCACATGACTGGAGGTGCTAATTGCTGTCACCCAGGCAAGATGGGCTCCATGATGATTCCCCACTGTGAGATTAGTTAGTGAGCATTTTAGGTTAAGTAATTTATTTTTTAAGAGAGAGAGAGAGAATAAACTTTAGTTTTTCATCTGGTTTTCATTTCTCTGATACTTAATTGTGTACATGATGCTGGGGTTTGAACCCAGGTCTTTGTGCATGCCAGATCAGTATGATACTGCTGAGCCACCACTCCAGCCCTAGCTTAAATAGTTCTTAGGTAGTTTCTGGGTAGCCTGTGGCCTCCCCTGTGAGGCGGGTCTCCAAGTCTCCCTCCCTTGTGCATGTATGGTATGTATTTTCTATATCTGGATTGAAACCAGGCTCAAGAATTCTTTCCTTTCTTTTTTTCAAAGAGAGAGGGATGGGGGGGGGAGAGAGAATCATTTTTTAATTTAGTTTTTCATGTGACTTTTGTTGCTCTGACACTTAGTTGGACGAGATGCTGGGGTTCAAACCTGCAACCTTGTGCATGCCAGGCTTGCGCTATAACCACTAAGCCACCCCTGTTGCCCCCATCAAGAACTGTTCTTGCCCTGTAACGCAAGCTGGCACTGTCCTTTCAGCTGGTCACTGCACTCATCAACTCCTGGTGCGGGTGTTGGGTTAGCTGGCTCTGGCACTGGTGTGGTGCCGGTCCCTTTCAGTGGTTAGTGGTGTGTGGACATCAAGACCTGGCTCCAGCGTGCATGTTGCTGCCTGGATATTCTCTTTCCAGAGCAGGGCACATGCACATCTTCATCTGTTTCCTCATCTGTGTGGTTGTATCCACACCTCCGATTTCAATCCAGCACTGAAGTTGCTCAGGCTGCCCCCTCTCCTTATTTGCAGCTCCCTCTCCAATGGGGGAGACACTGGCTTTCTCATCCACAATGCATTTGCTTATTTGCTCAATTCCCAACCCACTCCAAGGTCTTATCCCTGGGTCTCCCGGCAGGTTAAAAGCTGTTTAGCTGTTCTTTTTTTGTTGTTTTTTAAGAGAGTGAAAGAATCAATTTTATTTATTTATTTCATCTGGCTTTTGTTTCTCCGACACTTAGTTATGTATGTGGTGTGGGGGTTTGAACCTGGGTCCTTGTGCATGCGAGGTGAGTGCTCCAACTGCTGAGCCTCTGCTCCAGCCCCTAAAAGTTGTCTTCCTGAAGGAGGATAGGAGAAATGGAAGGTTAGAAATTTTACCTGGCTTGTAAGCTTATACTGTTTTCTGTTGCTGTAACAAAACACCTGAGACTGGGTATAAGAAATATGTATGGAAAAGAGATTTATTTAGCTCAGTTTTAGAAGTTTAAATGTCTGGCGCTGGCATTGGCAGATGGCATTAGAGTGTTGGGAGCATGTGTGCGAAGAGATCACGTGGCAAAACATGAAGTGAGAGCAAGGAGGGGCCAGTCTGACTCCCTAAGAACCACCCTCTCTCGGGAACTCACTGAGCTCTCAGCGACACCCCTTCTGAGGGTGATGGCCACAATGACCTACTTGCCTCCCACTAGGCCCCACCTTTAAAGTCCCCCAAATCACCACACTGAGGTCTAAGCTTCCAACACATGAACCCTGGGAGACACACTGAACCACATCCAAATCACAGCACAGCTAACAGGCTACCAGCGCTGGGCACATGGATGGGAGACGACTCCTGGATCAGAGACAACAGGTTCTGCTACTCCCAGCACAATGGCATCATGTGCTTCATCTTGCCCTTTGCTCCCTGAGTCCCACAGAACAAGGTGCTTGGATGGCAATGCTGGTGACTACAGGCTGGTTCTCTTCTGGAGCTCAGGATCCCTTCTCAGCTTATTCCTGTCATTGGTAATGTGTAGGTGTAGGACTGAGATCTCTGCTTCCTGGTGGCTGCCTCCATGTTGTGAGTCCTTCTAGGGAATTTTTAAAACCTGGGGATGGTCCTGGTGACCCCCAAGTTGCATTTGGTAGAAGTGTCATGGCCTGTTTCCGACTCTGCACTTGTGTATTTCATGACAGGACGTCAAATTTTATCAGATGCTTTGTCTATGCCTCCAGAATTTTTCATACCTTTTCCTCTTTGTTCTATTTATGTGGTGAAGTGTGTAGGCTGACTTTGGAATGTTAAGCCAACCATGCATTCCTGGAGTAAGCCCAATCTGGTTGTAATCAATGTTTTTCTTCATTACACTGGATCAGATCTGGAATCTTTTTTTTTTTTTTTTTTAAAGAGAGAGGGACAGTGAGAGAGACAGAGAAAGAGAGAAACAACTTTATTTAGTTTTTCACATGGCCTTCGTTACTCCAACACTTAGCTGTGTATGTGGTGCTGGGGTTTGAACCAGGGTCCTCATGCTTGCCAGGCAAGCACCGAAACCACTGAGCCACCGCTCCAGCCCTGGATCTGGAATCTTAAAGCATGATCAGGAGAGACTCGTCTAAGTTTTCCTTTCCTTTCCAAGCTTCACCATCAAGGTTAGACTAACTCTAGAACAAATTGGAGACTTATAGCTGGGTGTTGTGGAGGACACCTGTAGTTCCAGCTACTCAGTAGGCTGAGGTGGGAAGATTGCTTGAGCCCAGGGGCTCAATGCCAGCCTGGGCAACCTAAAGAAATCTTGCCTCTTAGAAAAAAAAGAGAATTAAAGCTGTAGCATATGGCTGTAATCCCAGCGATGTAAGTCAAGGATAAAGTGCCCCTGGATTCAATCCCTAGTACCAAAAAAAGAAAGAAGGAAGGAAAAGAGAAAGAAAGAGAAAAAAGAATTGATGCAATTTCTTGCTCTTGGGTCTTTTTCTTTTTTAAAAAAACAGATTCGAGTCCTTTGCCATCTATTTTTCTGAACACACAGATTACTGTTGCCTGAAAATTTGATAACTCTGGTATCAGTGCCGCACATGGGTTTACTTCTAAATAAATAAACGGCTTCCCCCACCCCCATTTTACCTTTTGGTCCAGTGTCCTGGCAAATGTTATTGAATGATGGACATTGGGTGAAAGATGCATCCAGCTGTTTTTTTCTTTTCTTCTTCTTTCTTCCCCCCTTCTTTTTAAGGAGAGACAGGTACAGTGAGGGGGGAGAGAGAATCAATTTTATTTAGCTTTTCACATGGCTTTCGCTGCTCCGACACTCCGCCCTGTACGCGGTGTTGGGGATGGAACCCGCGTCCTTGCGCATGCCAGGCAAGCGCCAGGAGCTGAGCCACCGCTCCAGCCCTCGGAGTATTTGTTAGCTCGGCGAATCCGGCTGGTGGGAAGGGCTATCTCTCAAAGTCCCGTTTGCGATGCTCTGCCTGCCTGGCTGACCTGTTTAAGGGATCTGCGTTTCCTGGCCCGTGTTGTGTCGGTCTGCGCAGGACATCTGCATATCCAGGAACGCATCTTCTGCCTAGTTTTTCAGTCCACGTCCGACATGCAGCAGCTGCAGGGCTCACCAGCTGTACTGCAGCAACGCAACCGGGCTTGCTTCATCCACCAAGCCTGTGCCTCCCCCAGAGACTCCCATCCCAGCAGGACTCTACGCCAGCACAGTCCAGACCCTGCCGCTCCTCCGTATCCCACTCGGGGAAAGCCAAGTCCCTCGGGGGCCACCCGGCCGGACTCGCGCCGCTCCTCAGAGCTCACTTTTACTCCTCCACGGGGCGGGACGAAGCCAGCGTCACGAAGGGCTTCACATCGAGCTGCCCACTACAGTTACAAAGTCGCCACCGTTTCCTACGCTCACGGTTTCCTGGCTCGCGAGTGGGACCGGCAGCCGGAGACACCCAGGCCCGGGCACGCGCAGCCTTTTGTCCCTGCATCTCCGCCTGCGCTCCCCCTCTCTCCCCCGGCATCTCCCGACGCCCCTGCAGCCCTCGAGTCCAGTTCGCGCTGCGCAGACGCACTCTGGGCCAGGTGGGCGGAGACCCGGGAGCAGAGGGCGGGGCGGGCGCGGCGCAAGGGCACGTGGGAGCAGGGGGCGGGGACAGGCGCGAGGTCACGTGGGGCGGGCCGCACGAGGAGGCGGGGTCGATGGGGGCGGGGCTGGCGCGAGGGCACCTGGGAGCTGGAGGCGTGGGGGCGGGGCCGAGCACGCCCGCTCAACGGCCGCTGCCGCGCGGGAAGCCTTGCCCTCGAAGCCCCGCCCCGCGCGGGTTTGAACGGCGCCCCGCCCCGCGCTCGGCCAATCGGCGGGCGCGTGGCGGCGCCATGGGGACCCTTTGTGGGCGCTGAGCGGCTCCCGGGCCCGGAGCTGAGCGGCGGCCGACCTGGCGGCGCAGGTGAGCGGGCGGGCAGCGGGCTTCGCGCGCGCAGAGCGCTCCCGGGGGCGGGCTGCAGCGGGCTATCGGGCCGCACTGTGCGCGCTCGTCGCACCGCGGCGCTCGCGGAGGGCAGCCGCCACCCAGCCGGACCGACGCCCTGCCGGCGGCCTCCTCCCGCCCGGCCCCGGCGCCCCGCGGCCGGTCCCCTCCCTCTCCTCCTCCCACTGGCCCTCGCCTGTCCTGGCCCCTTCCTGCTGGATTCCCTGCCGAGAGGCGCATGGGGGCTCCGGGCCTGCTCGGGGACCCTTGGCAGAGCTGGGTGAGGAGGGCCGCGCCTGGGACGCTTCTCCTCGCGGGGTGGCCGCCTGCGCGGTGAGTGCTGGGCAGCTCTTCGCCTTTGTTCCTCGTTTTCCTAACGCCCAGAGCATCCCAGGACACTTGGGCGGCTTCCCTGCCCCTGCCGCAGCCAACCCTCTTCCCCCTAAGCTGGTCGTGCGCGGCCCTGGACGGTCCTGCTCTCTGGGGACCTGGAGAAGCCTCAGAGACACTTCCAGAAGCTTCTCTCGCTAACGTAGGATCGCAGGGAAAGGCTGCCCCGAGCACTTTCAGGAAGATGCACCGGTCCGGACAGCCTGCGCGTGTTTTCTCTCCTGGTGGCCTTTGTGTCTGGCCTGCCAGTCCATGGGACTGAGGGAACCAGTCTTTCAGACAAGTGGACAAAATCAAGTTTAACGTCCTGGGAACTTACTCACAAGACTGCTCTTTGTTTTCGCTGGTTGCGCGTTTTGTAGTGAAAGGCAGAGTAGAAAGTCAGCCATAACTTTCCCAGGCAGAGTGGCAGGTTTTATCTTGGAAGAGGTCAGCAAGTTCCTTTCAGTTTACCATTGGAACCTGCTCCCAGGTACCAGAAAGGCTCACATCCTGCGGATCAAAAGTAACTTGCAGCCCTCTTTAGGAACTGTCAGCAGACAGCAGTGGAATGATGAGCTCACCTGCAGCCTTGAGAGCCCAGGGACTCTGCACTTTCCTTATCCACACTACTTTTGTGCCATCCCCCTTTTTTATGAAATATTTCACACTGAGTCTAATTGTGTGGTCGAAATTGAAATTGCTGTTGTTGATTCACACTGTAAAAACCTAGTACCCACAAGAGTGGTTGGCGGTGGCTACAGGTCCAGCCATTGTGGTGTCAGGACAGAGCAGAGGCTGTCCCTGACCACCCCACCCCTCCTGATCAGAACCTGGGGAGGGTCTGCATTTTCAGCCAGCCAGTAAGGTCTGAGAGCTGCTGCTGGGGTACAGTATGCAGCTGTGGGGATCTGTGTGCACCTGTTTGTCCACCTTGAGGTGCTCTAAGGGAGCAGTTACTGTCTATGTGGCCTTGCTCCCAGCTGGCCTCTTCATGCCACCATGTCAGTTCCTTTGTTTACCTGGTCCCATCTCTGGGGTGGAGGGATAAACCTGCTCCCGTTGGATGTTCTGTGGACATGAGTTGGTGGGATTTTTGGCATTTAGCTAGATATGGAAAGATCTGGCTATGTGGGAAATAGGTATGAAATATCTAATGTACTCTGTACAAAACTTAGCAGGAAGCAGACTCTGCAGCCTCCCTGAGGAGGGCTTTTGTCATTCCTAAGCAACCTCAAACCAACCACAGGGAGGTGTTCCAAGACCAGGCCAGCCTAGGAGAGTCTGTTCCCTCCCTCTGTCCCAGACATTCTTTAGGGCCAGTTAGAACCCTGCTTCCTGCTAAGTTGGTCTCAGACGCACACATCTGAAATAAGGGGTCCTTAAGCCTCCTGAGTCCACCATTATCCCCTTTATACTGTAACAGTTTCTGGGCAAAGGCACTTTGGGGTCATGGAATTATAAAAACTGCCATGAGCTTTATTCCTTTATGTAGTGTTCAATGTTGGTGTTTTCTGTATTGGGAGTAACAAAATTAACACTTGGGATTAGGAGCATTTGTAAAGGATGGTTTTATTAAAGAGTAGATGCTTGTCATAGCACACAGGAGATCTGGAGTACCCTAGATGCAGAAAGGGCAGCTGCCGAAGTGCTTTCGATTTTAAAGTGGTAGCCCTTCGCCATCCCATCAGCTGACCTATTTACTTACTTTCTTTGCAATCAAAGTATAGTTTAATAAAATGAACAGATTGTGTGCAGTTTGGTGAATATTGACAAATTGTGTCCTGCATAATGGAGGGGTGTGTCTCCACCTCCTAGAGTCCCTCCCCTCTGCTCCTTGCTAGCAGTTTCCCACCCTCCAGCCCCAGCACTGTGTGCTGTTGATGCTGGCCCCTATCTCACTATCCTGTTCTCCTACCACTAGGTTCTAGACTCTTGGGTGGACGGGTCATGCACTGCATAGTTCAGCACAAGACTTTTGAGATCCCTTCATATTCTATAAACCATTATGATTTTTGTTGCTGGGTTATTTTCCATTGTGAGAATACACTGCTGTTTATCCATTAGATCTATATTTAATTTTAAAAGAATGTCCTCAAGCTGGGGCTGCAGCTTTGTGGTAGAACCGGTGTCTAGCAGTACTGGGGTCTGGTGGAAATGCCGTCATCTGAGGGTGGTGAAACAAGGCTAAGGGCAGAGAGTAGCTCCAGAGCTGCTGTGCAGCGCAGCTGCTCTGCACAAGAGTCCTGTGTCCTGAGGGAAAGGTAGGGAGGAAGGAGCATTTAACTTAGAGAATTGGGAGAGTAGGTGGAGGAGGTTGTTTTAGCAAATGTGTAAAAACTACTGCAGAAGATTGGTGGGGTGGTTCAGCCCTCCTAGAAAGGTGCTCGACGGGTTCAATAAGTGCCTTAAGGAAATTTCTACCCTTTTCCCTGGTACTAACCCAGGAATCACAGGTTAGGAAACCAAGTGCCAGAAACGTTGCAGCACCCCAAGTTGGAAGCCATTATTACCTGTGACAAAAAACTAGGTGTAGGTGAGTGCTGTGGCCCTGGCCAGGTAGAGCCTGCTGTGCTCGCCCAGGCTGTGAGCAGCAGCTCCCCAACGTGGGGCTGAACCTTCTTCATAACAGGGAGGAGTAGGCACAGTCTGCTGTGGACTGCCAGAGAGGGAGTGCCTAGGACAAGTGCTGTGGGAAGTGGCCCACAGGTGACTGGTTGTCTCTTGAGTGGTTAGGAATGAGGGGCCTTTCATTATGTGCCTTTTGATTCTCTTACAGATTATCTAGTGAGCTGTGGAAATAACCAGCCAAGCAGGTGAACAAGTGGAGGTGTGAGAGAGCTGCCATGCAGGGGTCAGCCCTATGGACAGAGACTGGCGGAGAGGGAAGGCTGGGTGGCTGGCCAGGTGTGGCTTCCTGCCTCAGTGGCGTGAGTGGCAAGGGGACTGTTTGCCTCCCTCCTCTGGTTGGTCCTACTCTTGGAGCAGGGACAGAAACTAGAGAAGCTATCTTTTTTGTCTTAGCCGTTGGTATTGTTGGGTTGCTGTTTTACTTCCTGGCTTGTTCCTAGAGAGCCTGCTGGCTTCCAGGCTTTTCTGTGGGTCAGCAGCTGACTTCTGGGCTCCTTGCTGCAGGCTGTGGGTCAGGGTTGTGTTTCATTTGTGGTCCAACTGTTGCTGGTGTGTACATTCAAGCTCTTAAGACCTAGGAGCAGATACTGATAAGATGCCTCTGGGCTTGCTTTTTCTGCAGCTGTTGTGTTCCTGGCACTGCCCTAGGGACTGCTGACCATTTGTACCTGAGCACTTAACTCAGGCTTTTCACATCCCCTAGGGTCCTAGGGCTACACCTGGCTTTCTAGAATCCATGTGAGTCTCTGTGCTGGGTGTGCCCCCTGGAGGCTTAGGACCTGAAGAAAGGGATGCCACAGGCATTAGTGCTCCGGGTAGCTTCTGGAGCTGTGTGCAGGTGTGAGGGGTGGGTCTCTGTCCTGTTCCATTCTTTCTTTGGTGAGGTGCCCCACCTACCCCAGGTAAGCTATAGTGGCCTCTGGTGGACCTATCCAGTCACTGCCTGGTTTCCAAAGCCAGGGAGGGCAGCCCGAAGTTGTATGTAAACTGGGGCTTAATTTATAAGTGGAGTTGGTTTGAATCCTACATTAAATCTTGCAGTGCTGGAATTTTACATAGGGTTGAAAAGAGAAACCCAGAACTAAAAGAGGTAGAGGGACTTACCACAGAATAATTTGGAGTTTAATTTTTTCCACAACACAATTTTTTTCCCTGTAGTTTGACATAATCTTATATTTTCTCAGTAAACTTAGCAGTTTTACATCAGTGATTTAATGTGATTGAATTTTTTAAAAACATCTAAAAGTTAAATTTGCACCAAGACAAAGAACTTGAATACTGTAGCACCAGAAGTAACTGGATTTACGTATTTCGGTGGTGAACTTCTTTTGCTCACTTAAGAACAGGTGATAGCTGGTAGGTGAGTGGCGTGAGGCTGTGTGGACAGTCATGCCTGCTTGCTATTTGGGAAAAGCTATGGTCACTGGGTTTGAAATACATATAGACCCACAGGCCCTTTGTGCCGGTCCCCTGCTACCCCAATCGGGTGCAGGTGCCGTGGGGAGGGGGTTCCCTGCCATCCAGCACACCTATCCAGGTGTAGATCCCCTTTACCCCGGGGGATTTCCTGTGCTGCCTGGCATGGCCTCCAGCACCTCATCTTGCCATTGCATAAGTGTCATGTGAATAGGACAACACAGGGGGTGGCCTTTTAATTTTTTTTTTTTTTAAAGAAAGAGAAGGACAGTGAGAGAGAGAAAATTGATTTTGTTTAGTTTTCACTTGGCTTTTGTTGCTCTGACACTTTGTTGTGTTCCTGGGGCTTGGGTTTGAATCTGCATCCTTGTTCAGGGAAGCAAGCGGAACCACTGCTGCAGCCCCCAGGGTGTGGCCTTTTGGGAGCTCCGTGGCAGCTGGAGCACTTCCTGTGACCCTGGATGTTGCTGCTTCCTTCCCTTCTCCCATGAGTTGGGCTGCTGCGTGGCTGGGTGGCTGGACGTTTCCTCAGTGTCCCCAGCTGAGGGGATTGTTTCCAGCATGGAGCTATTAGGAGTAGAGTGCTGTGAGTGTTCTCGTATGCGTTTTTACATAGGCCTTGGCTTTCATTTCTTTTTCTTTTTTAATTTTTTTGAGGAGTTATGTTGTTTGGCTTTTATTTCTTTGGAGTAAATACCCAAGAGGTTACTTTATTTAATAAAATTTAAGGGTGTTTGTTATGTGTGGGAGGTGAGGTCTGTGACTTTGAAAGAAAATTCAGGATGAATAGGGAACCTCTTCCTGTTCATCCCAGGGTGGGGCCAGCTGGAGTGTGCCTGCAGGAGCTGTCCTGGGAAGGGGCAGTGGGCGGCCGGCAGCCGCTTCTCACACTGCAGACCTTCCTGTGCTGCTTCCTGGGCCCTCTATGGGACAGCACATGCCTCCCACCTGGCTGCACTCCAACTACAGGGAGCCATTGAATTGGGGAACAGAAAAAAAGGATTCTGTTCATGAATAATTTGATGAATTTATTCATTTAACTCGAGTTTTTTGAAATAAAAATGTCTAGCTATTTGACAAACATGAAAGGAGAATGACTTTATGCATCATGGCTTAACTGGGTTCTAGGAAGTGTGGTTCTCGCTAGAATGCTGCTTGTGGCATTGAGCCCACGGGGAGTGTCGACAGAAAACAGCCTGTCTGAGGAGTCAGCTTGAGCCCTGGACATGCTGGGCTGCTGAGCCACATAGCATGAGATCAGGGGGTCTTTAAAGGAACCCTCCTCCCTTCTGAGGGTTCTACCGTGGAGCCAGGCTCACCCGCCAGCTAGCAAGAGAGCAAGCCAGGCATTCCCCTCTCCGCATCCTTGGGGACACAGTTTTCCAGCAAGCTGTCCACCATAAGTGACCATCATTTTGTCTGTAAGCATCTAGGAGGGAAGGAACCAACCCTTCTGAAACACAGAGGACTTTATCACTGGTGAGGATCCCACAGGAAATTGGCTTTAGAAGGTGGACAGCACCGTTGATGTGGCCCTGGAGACCCCTCATGTCCTATCCTCTTCGTGGCCCTGTGTTCTATACCTTACCTCAAAGTTCCTCTTGTCTCACAGGCATCGATGCTTAGATTTTTTTTTTTCCAATCTGCTTTTCATTGCTCCACCCAGGTCCTCTTGCATACCAAGCAAGTGCTCCAACTGCTGACCCACCACTGCAGCCCCAGCCTGGCTCTTTAAAACACATTTCTCCTGCTTCTACTCATTTATCTGCTGATGGGGAACAGGCCTAGGCTGCCTCCAGTTCAAGTCTCTGATGCCTGTGTGCAGCTGTCCCTTCTGTCTGATGGGTGTCCTGGGCACTGTGGCTGAGTTCCAAGATGTGCTAAGTGGTGTCTTCCTTGGTTCCCACAGGGCACGATGTTTGCACGAGGCCTGAAGAGGAAATGTCCCGAGCAGGAAGAAGACGGGGAGGGTTCCATGGCCAGCTTTGGCACCATCCCTGCCTATAGCCTGCAGAGACAGTCGCTCCTGGACATGTCCTTGGTCAAGCTCCAGCTCTGCCACATGCTGGTGGAGCCCAACCTCTGCCGCTCAGTCCTCATTGCCAACACGGTCCGGCAGATCCAGGAGGAGATGAGCCGGGATGGTGCATGGCGAGGGGCAGCACCCCAGAGCACAGGGCGGGTGCCATTTGACCGCCTGGTGTCCACAGAGATCCTGTGTCGCACAGCGCGGGGACCAGAAGTGGAGCACCCTGCTCCTGACCTGGAATGTGGCCCTTCAGGAAGCCCAGTTTCTGAACTTCCCACAGTCAGCTCAGTGCAGGTGCCAAGGAACCCTCAGAGCAGCCTTTGGGAGACAGGCAACTCTCGAGAAAACAGAGCAAGCTTTCAGAAGTCTCTAGATCAGATATTTGAGACCCTGGAGAACAAAGATCCCAGCACCGTGGAGGAGCTGTTCTCAGACGTGGACAGTTCCTGCTATGACCTGGACACTGTCCTAACAGGAATGATGGGCGGCACTAAGCCAAGCCTCTGTGGTGGGCTTGAGGGCTTTGCCACAGCAGCCCCACCTCCTGGCTCCAGCTGCAAGTCCGATCTCCCCGAGCTGGACCATGTGGTGGAGATCCTGGTAGAGACCTGAGGCCCCCACTGGGTCCGGACAGGGCCATGTGCCCCAGAGAGCTCATCTGATGTATTGTGACCCACGTAGAACGCAGGGCACTCAGTCCTGTGAAGAGGCCTCCCCACTGCAGCCTGCGTCCTCGCCCGTTGGGTGGCCCGTTGATTTCCTTAAGAGTGTCCTGGACAGATTGTCTTTGGCAAGAAGTGGAGACCCCAGGCCTCTGCCGCCTCCCTGAGGAGGGCAGGACAGGAGCTGGTGCTGGGAGCTCTCTGAAGGCTTCTTAGCCCTGAGCTGGATGACATCTGGCAGCCCTGGGTCATCATCTTTCCGTGCAGGACTGTGAGCTGCAGGCTGCACCCAACCTCGTTTAAATCTACATAGGTGGACTTTTAAAACTGTGTCTTACATGTTTGGGGCAATATTTTGTCTTAAGATGTATTTTTAAACTTTTTATATTTTATGTCTTTAGATTTTTGCAGCTATTTTCTTAAAATTCTATTTTTTGTATAAACATTCTCAGCTGCTACATTAGAACCTTGTGTAAGCTGAAGGATTGCTGTTGGTGTGTTGTTAGGGGTGTGAATGGGTCTGACACTCTGAGGCAGCAGTGGAGGGCACTGTTTTCTACTTGGCTGTGTACGGGCCCTTTTGTCAAGTCCTGTGTTGCAACAGAGTGCGCTTAAAATGGGGACCCCAGGCAGCGCCTGCACCACTTCCAGGATCTGCTCTGTAGGCCAGGTAGGCCAGGTCTCTTTAGACTTGTGTAAATGACGGAGGGCTTTATTTATGCCTATTTATATGCAAATGGCACTAAGGGGGAGGTCAAATGTTTGTGTGGAAATCACAGGCACAGTCTGATCTTCAGAGACTGCGGGGTGTGGGTCGGGGGGCAGGCAGGGCATTACTCCAGGTGCTATTCAGGAAGGGCACCCTCTTGTCCTGTTTCCAGCACGGCCCTAGCAGAGCTGTGTGCTCTTTGTGGAGCATACGCATGGAGGCTGCTGTGCACCAGGCACATGAGTGTTGGCAGAGGCTGTGTGTCCATGTGCTGTTGGGTGGAAATGCCTATGCTTGCTCTGTTGGTGCTAGAACAGAATTTTTTTTTCCTTTTCTTGAGGTCAGTTGAACTGATTGTTTCTAACTGCCTATGCCAAAAGGGACTGTTTAGATGCCCATTCACCCATCATTCAATCAATTATTCATTCACTACACGTTTATTGAACATCTATTATGAACAAGACCATGTGGTGTGGGAAGAAGACTAGGAAAGGAGCTCATAGGTCTGTTCAGGGTTAGCAGGAAGCTCACAACCCATCTAGTCTAACTTCCAAGGGGTGCTGGCTTTCTCTCCATCTCCCGCATGACACAGGATTCTTGGGACATGATGATTGTTTCCAGTGATGGGGACGTCGCTACCTCTGAAAAATTCCATTCCATTACTGAATTCTGCTAGAACAGAATTTTAAGGTTAAATTTAAGTCCAGATTGAAAGAACTCTTGACTCCATCTAATAATTTATGTCCCCTTATCCTAAGGGTCATATGATGTGCTGCCCAGGAAGGAAGCTGGCGTGGCCCCTGTGCCTGGCCTGCCCACATCTCCAGGTCCTTGTGCCTGCCAGGCATGAGTTTGCTCATGGCATCTTCTGACTTCCCATCCCTGAGCCTAAAAAGGGTGTTGTTTCCCTTTGTGCATACAACGGTTCTTTAATTCAGTGATGTAGACCTTACCTTATTAAAAACCTCCCCAACACACAAAATGGGAATGTGTTGTGAATTTCTGCCATGTCATAATCCTTCAGTGAACTTTGCTCTTCCTGGTTGGTTTTGGCTTTGTTACCTGTCATCCCTTGGAGGTAGCAGAGGAACTTCACTTGGGTGCATTAGATGGGCAGTGGGTTATCTTTCTTTCCCTGACCGTGGTAACCTCTGCCACTGCCAGGGCTCCAGGCAGCAGGGGAGCAGTGCGGCTGGCTCTGCCTCCAGATCGTGAGAGTGCTTCCCCGCTGGAGACCAAGGGGCATATGTTTATAGCATGAACCTGAAGCAGTGTTCTGTTTCTCTGCAGTGTTTCTATTCTAAATATTTGTTCAGTTTGAGAAGAAGCTACTGAGTCTTTTCGGCAGACTTGGAAAGCGTAAAGCAGTGAGATTTGCAAGAGTGTGCTCCCCTTCAGGCACGCAGGCCTGACGCCTGATCTTTTCGAGGGCCATGTGGAAGTGAATGACCAGTCCACTTGAGGCTTTCCACATGGAGGCGGCAAGGAATCCATGGGACTTAAATGTGGCCTTTGTTGGTTGATGGTTGAGAGCCCATTTAGCCAGTTCTTTATTCCCTGGACTCATCAGACTTAGGTGTGGGAAGGTGTTTATTTCTGCCATAGTCCACAGTGGGTCATCAGTTGTTCTTACAGAAATTTCTGGCAAAGTTTCATGTGTATGTGTATTTTAATGATGTAGATACAAATCGATTGACTGGAAACGGTTTTCCAAATGTTTAATAATTTTGCTTACAAAATATTTATATGGTAGCAGAAATATAAATTCCAGTCACTTAAAATCCTTGCAGTGTAATAGGGACATGCCTCCAGTCACCCTGACTTCCCTCTGCCATGAGTGGCGTTTGATTTTTAACTTAATTGATAGTTTATCATCTAATGTACATACTGTTTTGTTTTGTTTTGGTTTTTTTGCTTTTTTGTTTTTAAAGAGAGAAGGACAGTGAGAGACCGAAAAAGAGAATCAATTTTTGTTGAGTTTTTCACATGGCTTTCATTGTTCTGACACTTTGTTGTGTACATGGGTGCCTGGGTTTGAACCTGGGTATTTGCGCATGCCGGGCAAGTGCCGTAACCGCCGAGCCAACGCTCCAGCCCCGTACATGTTGTAATACACAGGGATCAAGGTTGGGCAGAAGCCTCAGAATTGGGCCTTGTGCACCAGTGTTACACAGGGACTGGGATGGGAGCCCCTTGCTTTGGAACGGTCTTAGGCTGGGGACATGGCTCGGTGGTAGAGCACTTGGGTTAATCCCCAGAACCAGGGCAGGAGGGAAGAAAAGCAGGAGCCACAAGGTGAAGGTGCCTCCCTGGGGAACTGATGTCCTGTAAGTCCGAGGTCTGTTTTGGGGATCATGAAGTGAGAATGCTGCTGCTCACCCTTCCCTACCAAGCTCGCGTGGATGTCCTCGGGGAGGAGGCCATTCCCATGGTGGGTGCACGGTCCTCACTTCCGGGAGGATGGTGATGGGAAGGCCCACAGTGCTGTGTGCAGGGTCCCCACAAGCCTGCCCCAGGATCCCTCATGGGCCTCACATGCCTGGTGCTTTCTACCTAACACTTCGCTGGTGAAGGCGATGGAGACGTGATTGATGCTGGACACAGACCCAAGTGCTGTCATCCAGACATCTGCTTCTGTGTGAGAGCTGTTGGAAGGTTCCGGTCTGGTGGCCTGCAGCCCCTTTTGAATCCTAACCCCCAGGTGAGGATCCCTGCTCAGGTGACCCAGGTTCCCACAGGCCCTCTGGTAAGTTTAGGCACTGAATTTGCTGGCTCAACCTGTGAATTGTGAACATTCTTAATGTGTGCCAAAGTCAGTGTCAGGATGGAGAGTTAGGGAATTGTTCTCTTTGTAATTGGTATCCAGGTTTCTAGAAGTTTCCTGGGGAAAAATAAGGTATTGTCTGCGACAATTGAGCCATGTCCTTCCTGGGACTTTAACCAGGTCCATGTTATCTGTATGACTGTTGTGTGTGTTGGTGTTTGGGGTCACTCAGGAAATAACCTGCCTTTGGCATGCCCTGTGCTTGGGTGACTTTGGGGAGGTGATGGTACTGCGAATTGAACTTGGGTGTTTAACTACTGAGCCACATCCCTGACCCTTTTTTGGTTTTAGAGACAGAGTCTTGCTAAATTACTCGGGGCCTTGCCAAGTTGGTGAGGCTGGCCTTCAACTTGCTATCCTCCTGCCTCAGACTCTTGGGTTGCTGGGATTGTAGGCATCTGCCATCATGCCCAGCTCAGGTGACTTGACAAAGTGCTGAGCACTTCACGTCTGCCCGGGATTCTAGTAGAGACGAGAAGTGCAGGGGAGCCGCAGCGTGTAGGTGGCTGAGGGTCTGGGTGTAACCTCAAGCCCTCTGCAGCAGCAGGAGTGGTGAGCGCTGGCCTGGAGGTATAACTGCACAGTGAAGTCTGTTGAGGTGTTGGCCGAGCCCCTCCCATGGGGCCCCACTGCCACTGGGGGGACTTGAACCTCACCCTGGCTGTGAAGCCCACTCCCCTGTGGGTGCCACCTCTGGCCCATCTACTTCATCCTGCCCTGTCCTCCTTATCTCCCGTGCAGCCGGCATGGGCCACCAGCTAGAGGACTGTCTCCCAGAATTCCCAAAGCCAGCTGACAGGAGGTCCAGGGCTGACCAGCCAGGCGCGCCTTCTGCTAGTGATTTTGCTCAGTGTCAGAGGAAGAGCCTGGAGAATCTGAAGGGGAGCTAGAAGTCCAGGGAAAGCCCAAAGAATGAGGTACTCAGAGCAGCCCACTAGCACAGCCACGCTGTGGGGCTATTGCTCTGGGTGCATATGGGGCTTCACCAGCCTCAGGCCTCAGGCTGCCGGGTCTGAGCTGCCTGCCATGCTCTGTACTGTGGCTGCACCTCATCTTTTTGTAAGAATCCCCCAGTTTTGTCAACGTGACACCCTGCACCCATCCTTGGAGCTAGTTCTCTGCCATCAGAACCTGGACAGTCATGCTGACTTGCTGCTCTCTGTGCATAGCCTCCTTGGGGGCAGTGCCTGAGTGAGCTGAAGTTGCTGCTGGGTTGGATTCAGGACAGATGAGACTTGGATGTGACTCTGGAACATGTCAGCAGCCTGCTGCCCTCTCCCTCTGATTGCTCCCCAAAAGTGACTTCATGTGTGCTTAGTACCTGGTGCTCAAGAAAGCCTGCTACCCCCACCTGTGCTGATGCTCCTCACCTGGGGCAGTTCCCTGCTGCCTTGGTTGACAGATGGGATTGTCATGAAGGGAAATGGCTTGTTTCCTAGAGGCCGGTGAAGGGCTTTTCCATGTACACACTAAGCTACAGGGTGAAGTGGGGCTTGGCCTCCAGGGAGCAGGTGGCCCTGGGCACTGGCCACCCCACTCCTGACCCCACAGTGACAGAGCGGAGCAGAGAGGCAGGGCTGGGTGGGGGCACTGGGAGCAGACCTGACTCCAGAGAGGCTAGCCCCTAGGGAGGCTCTGCTAAGCCCTTGCCCTCTCCTTCCAGCTTGGCTGCTGGCCTGGCTGCACTGGGCAGGACCCAAGGGGGTCTATGGGTGTGACCTGCAGCCTAACTGCTTCAGACTGGGGGATGGTGCCCTGCAGGGCCTGCGTAAGCCCCTGGTGAGGGAGGAGGTGCTAAGGAGCTCTCTCCCTAGTGTGCCAGCCCTGCTGTTGCTGCAGGGAATGTACAGGGTGGCATGGGAGGGGCACCACATGGGCACACACCAGTGTACATGTGCAGCTGGGGGAGAGGTGGGCTGGGTACTGGGGGATCCTCTGGCACCCAGAGTGTCTGGGGGCCCTTGCTTGCCATTCGCTGGTGCACCTGGCCTTCCTATGCTCTTCACTGAGGGCCACAGAGGTGCCCGCCCACCAACACCCAGCATGGGGGCCTCGGGACCACAGCATAGCTCTCTGAGCTGCCTTCTCTGGAAGGATCCAGAGGACAGGGTGCACTTCAGAGCAGCTGGGAGGCTGTGCCCAAGGACACCCAGTAGCAGAGGGGACTGCGTCAAGCTCTTGGACCTGCTGCCTAGGTGGGCCAGTTGGTAATATTGTCATCTTTTGCTTTTCTGAAATCACGTTTGTTATTTTTTTTGCAGCGCTCCCCAGGGTCTCACACACGCTAGGCAAGTGCCATGCCCTTGAGCTACATTCCCAGCCCCCTAAAACAATTTTTTAGCAAATTTAGCTATGGAGACAATTTTAACCCTAAAAATCGGGTTAAACTTCGAAAACAGGGCATTTTTATAAATGGCAATTCCCTAGTTAGAAGTTCAATAATTCTTTAATGTTCTCTAATACTCAGCTCATGTTCAGATATCTCTTCCCTGGGTTCACTCCCCAGTACCAGAAAAAAAATTAAAAAGGACAGTTGGGGAGCTGGAGAGGTGGCTCAGTGGTAGAGCGCTTGCCTGGCGTGCACAAAGACCCAGGTCCAAACCCCAGCACTGCATACTCAACCAAGTGGAGGAAAACAAAAACCAGATGAAAAATAAAAATTTACTATCTTTAGAAAGAAAAGGGAAAATAAATAAAGGCAGTTGGGGCAGTACTTTTTTTGGGGGGTACTGGGGCATGAACACAAGGGCCCTCTTACCACTGAAACATCCCCAGTCCTTGTTTTTTTTTTTTTCTTTTTTTTTGAGACACAGCCTCACTAAGTTGTCCAGGCTGGCCTAAAGCTGCCTCAGCCAGCCTCCTGAGTCACTGGAGTGACAGACATGCGCCACCGTACCCGCTACCTTTACATATTTTAAAAACAGGTCCACATGCATACGGTGGAGTTCATAGTATGCCTCAGGTGTGCCCCTCGACGATGGTATTCTCGGGAGGACATGTGCAATGGCTCCCTGGTCTCACAGCATGGTGCAGCCCTGCCTTGCCCCACCGCGCTGCTGCTGCTGCTGCTGCTGCTGCTGCTGCTGCTGCTGCTGCTGCTGCTGCTGCGAGGGACTCAGCATGTCCCCAGCTTGCCTGCAACTGCATGGTCCTTTCAATCAACTTTTAAATTGAAATCGTATTCACAGGGTGTGGGATGGTAAAGCCCATTAACAAATGTTACTGAGTCACCATGTTTTGAAATCCACGCCTAGCGATTTTTGAGAGTATGACTGACTGTACAGTGGATCTTACTGCCACCGTGTTGGTGGAATCTTGTGTACCTGTCTTGCTCCAGCCCCTGGTAGCTGCTTGCTCTTGGCTTCTGTGACCAACACGTGGCTGAGGTCATGTGGCACTCGTCTTGCTGCACCTGGCTTATTTCACTGGACCCCTGTGCCCAGGCCCACCGTGGGGTCAGATGGCAGACTCCCTTGTGTGTGTGTACCACATTTCCTTCAGCCCTCATTTGTGGGGACAGTGTAGCCAGCTCCCCTCTGGACTGGAGAAATGGGCATGTGGGGTTCTGCACCAGGGAGCCTCCACGCTGCTTCTGTGATGGCTGCATGAATCCAACTCCAGCTGGGCGTGCACCCTCGCCAGCACACGTGGGGCTCTGACAGGTGTATGAGGCCCCTTTCTGTGCTTCACCTGTACTTCCCTGGTCACCGGTGGTGCCCAGTGTTTTCTGAGAAGCACTCATGCTGTGCTGAGCTGGCACTGCCCCCTGCAAGGGCTGTGTGCGCCCCCGTGCCCCTCCTGTTTCCTTGCTGTGTGCTGTTCCACACTTCTGGTTGAAACGAAAAAGTAAATCAGCTTTCCTGACATCTGGTGCCGCAAAAGCAATCTGAGTGACCCCTTTATCATCAGCCTCAAGCCATGGGCCACGTGGTATTGGTGCACAGCTGCCTGGGGGGCTGGGACCAGGCTGGTGTAAGCAGGGACAGTGACTTCCTTCCTCCTCCCAGTGGGCATAGCAGCCATCACCATACATTCCCACTGTGCCATCACCTGCATCTGGACCAGTGGGTCAGGTGAGGGGAAGCTGGCACTTCCCCACTTGGAGTGCCAGACCCCCAGCATGGCCTCTGCAGCCCCTCTAGCCTCAGGCCTCCCCTGGGAGACAATTTCATCATCAGTCCCTGCAGAGTTAATGAATCAGCCAGAACACAGGCTTACCAGGGCCCTTTATTAAGTAAAGCTCTGTAAGTCAGTGCTGCCTACTTCGCCCTGCCCTGGGGAGAACAGGGAAAGCTGCCTGGGGAGAACAGGGAAAGCTGCCGGCCCAGCATGGCCTCCCATCCACTCGGAGAAGGGCCTGTCCCCAAGGCCACCAGATGTGGGTATGGATGGGGAGCGCTCATGACACTCCCAGGAAGCAGCACACGAAGCCCAGGTGCTAGAACGAGGTGCAGGTGGGGCTCCCCAGTGCTCAGCTGTTCTCAGTGACATCTCAGCACATTCCTCCTTTTGTCTGAACTCAGATCTGACCAAGCCAGGCCTGGGGTCACCCCCACACCCTCCACCAGAAGCAGGGGGCACCCCAGGGAAGCCTGCAGTGTACCCAAAAACCCCACCCCTCTGGCTTTGCCCAAGACACCCGCATGCTTCCTTTTGACACATTGTAGGACACTGACATGGATTTGGGAAGCAGCTTGTACCAAACCAGACCAGTAAGAGTGTAAAATGCCTCAAAGACATCAAGTGTCCTCCAGGGTTTAGCAGACGTCGCTGTTAAAGAACGCCAGTTTTAGGTTACGTGGAGAGAAAACCTTTTTCTGTGGACTGGTGATGTACCGCCCATTTCCACGGAGGGGTGTCTTCAGAAAGAGCCTGTAGGTAACCAGACTCCCGTGTTTGCTGCCAGGTGTCCCTGAGAGCTGAGAGGAGGGTGGCAGTCAGGTACCAGTGCAGGTGAGTGAAGGTGCTGGCTGGTGTCTGCCCCGCCTGCCTCTGGCTGCTCTGCATTATCTCCTTGGTCACCATAAAAACCTCATTATGCAGTGCAACCAGAGGGCTGCCCAGAGCAGATGTACTGGGACCAAGGCCACGATGGCAGCCAGCTGTGCCTGGCCTCCCATTGCAGCCAGTAACTGCCACCTGCCTTCCCAAGTGACCAGGCCAGCTTTCTTACCATTCTGTAAGTAGCCAATAACCCCCAAGATGGGTGGGTCTCTCTTTCCCTTTAGTGGACAGGGGACTGAAGCCAGGGCATCTACCACTCAGCAACACCCCCAGCCCTTTTTATTTTGAGATAGCATCTCACTAAATTGCTGAGGCTGGCCTCAAACTTGGAATCCTCCCATCTCAGTGTTCCAAGTGCTAGGATTACTGGTGTGTGTCACTGGGCCTGGCAGGGTGGGCCTGCTTCCCAAGTGGGATCCTGGCCCTTACGCTGGGTTGGGATGCCCTGCCCTCCAGTTCCCACCAGCTGCTGCTGGGCGTCCTGCAGTGCTACAGCCGCAAACACTTCCTGTCTGTGCTCTCGAAGGCGCCAACCAGAGCTTAGCTCTGGGGCCCCTGACAGTCCTGTGTGCATTCACAACAAAGGCCCTCCCAGGTGCCCCACAGCACCTGGCACCACATGCCAACCCTCAGGCCACAGTCTGTGTCAGCTGGGCAGCACCACACTTGCCCCAAACTCCCCAGAACCTGGCCCCAGTGTCCTCCTGCAGAGAGTGTGCCTCATGGCCAGCCCTCTCCACATGGCCCTCTGCAAAACAGATCCTGTGGCACTCGCTGCCCAGGTGCCCTCCCCACCCACTCACACACACAATCACGTGGCCAGGCCTGGTCCAAGGTGGCCATGAGACCCACCCCAGATAAGAGAGGGCTGCAGGAACACAACTCTTCTGCCCACCCTTCCTCCTGGCCTGAGCCCCAACGGGAAGATGGGTGAGGGCTGTGTCAGGTCCCTAAAAGATAGTGGCTCAAATGACTACAGGTGCCCCGGCCCCTGCCCAGGTGGGTGACCCAGCTTTCCCTGCTCTCCTCGCCATCTGCCTAAGTCCCCCATCCCCAGGTCCTCTGCCCCTCAGTCTTTGTGGATGACACAATCCCAGTCCTTGGTGCTCAGCAGTGGCCATCTGCCCCAGTGACCATCTAGTGCCCGTCTGCCCTGGACAGTAGGAAAGTTCATTTTCCTAAGTCCACAAGGATTAAAGGAGGAAAATAAGCAGGACTCAGTGGAGACACGAGGGGCACATGCAGCCTCGCCTCCAAGGCCGCTCCCAGGGACTCACCTTAGTCTGGATCAGGGCTTTGCAGTGGTGCAGGTGGAAGGTGCTGACTGCCAGCAGTTCTTCAGGACCTTTGAGGTTGAGGTCGGAACCTTCTAGAATGTGACCTTGGCCTCTGGAAAGACTCTGAGGAAACAAACCTCTGTCACACAGCTAAGATGGTCATCATTTCCCTTCACTTCTCCTTTAAACCTGAGCCTCTCCACCAAATTTCATCCTAAAATCAGTTAATTATGGACAGGATCAGGCCCTGGGGAGGGTCAGGCCAGGCCCTGCCTGCTCAGAGGTGCCACTTGCTGCCCACCAACTAGCCAGGGCCTGCCAGAACTGTGCACACTCAACCCCAGAACTCATCCTGTTGATGGTATGTGGAGGCGAGCAGGGTGGGAGGAGGCCATGAAGGTGGGACCCTCAGGCTGGCATCAGTGGCTTACAAGAGAGAACGGACTGGAACGGTGGCTCAGCGGTTATGGTGCTTACCCGGCATGCCCAAGGACGTGGGTTTGAACCCCAGCACCACGTACACAATGAAGTATTGGAGCAACGAAGGCCACATGAAAGACTGGAGGAAGGGCACCACACCCTGCCACCACCAGGGCTGGCTCTCTGGGTCTCCCCTTCAGGACTCCCTGCCCCACATCTTCACCCCACTTCTCTGCTCTCCCTGCACCATGAGGCCAGGGGGCCTCACTGGGGTCTCTTTTAGCTCCTGACCAGCACCCAGGCTACACCGCTTCCTTGCTGGCCCTTCCTGAATTCTGTGTTCAAAAGCTCCATCCTGCTTAGGAGTGTAAAAAGATCTCCGCCACATCAATTGCTTTAGGTGGCCTGCCCTCACTGGCCTTGATAACACAGGGCCTTCCATGTGCTACACTGTCCTGAGCCCCTTTCTGTCCTCTACTCTTCCCTGGGCTTTGCTGGCTCTGGGCTGCTCCAGCCTTAGGCGTCACGACTCACCTAGCAGCTCCAGCCCCCAACTATGCCAGGAGGCTGTGCACCCTGGGTGCACAGTGAGCCCTCCTCCATGCTGCCGAGAGCCTCTCCTTTGGAATCCACCTGATTCTTGTGCCCACACTGCAGTTCCCCTGGTCACCTTCAGCACCTCCCGCCACACCTGAGATGCAGGCACACCATGGTGCCTGCAGCCCCTGTATCCTCCACATACTGCACCTTCCTCCTGTCCCTGCCGAATCCACGTGCACCACCTCCACGTCTGCTCCTACTCCTGCAGGAGCCTGTGCAGGTGTCTCTGGTGCTGCCGGAGACAGGCACACCCACAGCCCTCACCACCAGCCACTTTCTGAGCAGTCAGTGGCTTTAGACCTTGGGAGAGGTGGCCTTCTAGTCTCACTTTCTCCACCTCCCACCCTGTCCGGGCAAAGTCTCCATCCCCTGAACCACTTCACCTTCTGAGCAGCTTCTATGCCAAGAACCAGGAACAGCTTCTCCTGACAGTGAGACTGGCTCCAGAGGCCTGGCGAAGCGGCCATGGTGCTGGTGTTCTGAAGGGCTCTCCACAATTTCCTAGATTCAGAACTGGAAAACAGGCAGTGGTTAAAGACAGACCCGAAAGCCTTCTAAGAGGTCAGGAAGTCCAGCCTTGTAGAAGGTAAGTGGCACGGTGGCCGCTAGGGGGAGCCTGGCCCTCCTTCACTCAGCCACAGCCCTGTGTTCAGCACCTCCCGCTCCTGCCCTGCCCATGTGTCATCATCACCCATTGTCCCTCTGAGGCCAGACATTTGCTCGCTGGCTCACGCATGCGTCTAGAGCTGTGCATCCATAAAACAGATGTTCACAGACTGCGACAACACTGAGTGCTCAGAAGAATGGATGAAGAAACATGGTGCTGGCCGCCATCACTGCTGCGTGCTAGCGGCAGAATGGACCTGCTGGCCTGAGGCTCATGCCCTGCTGAAACAGGTACCCAACAACTGCAGGAGCGGATGGGGCCTGTGTGATGCCTAATCATCTCCCAAACATGTGAAGGGTCCTTCTCCAGCCCAAGAAATGCCTGTCCTCCAGTCTCATGCGTGTCAGCCCTGCCAAGTCCGACACCAGAACCAGGGTGCTTGCGGGGGGCTGTGCGGCTGCTGCCACCCACAGCCCCATGGCCTCTCCCTGGGGGCCATGCTGTGCAGGAGCAGCACACACAGATGGAGACAGCCAACTGGATGGTGCAGGCCACAGCGTTCCAGGCTCCAGGCATCCATCCCCAGACCACTGCAGCAGGCACACTGGGCAAGTGCTGTGTGGTGCCCAGCAGTGGCCATGGTGGGTCAGGCCAAAGCCTGGAATGGTCTGAAGCCTGCTCAGACATGAATGGACCCCACAGCATGCTGACATGGCCTTCCCCACACTGCTAAGGGACAGAGAAGCCTGCTCACTTCCCCCTCCTTCTGGGGCCTCAGGCCATCATATCTGGAGCATCTCACCCTTCTAGGGGTTGGGGTTGGGCCTTGCTCCCCAAGGCCTGTTCCAGCAACAGGCACTGAAAGCCTGCCACTGTGCCTGATCTCCGTGGAACTTCCAACCCTGCGGGCAACACTGAGGCACACAGCTGCCCTGTGGGTCCGTGGGCTGCTTGCTTGGAGGTGTTTTCTACAGTTCTGTGGCTGAGGATAGTGGAGCTGCCAATAACCACTTGCCCAAGTACCATGGGGTCTCTCTGCCTACTACCCAGTCCCGCCATCCCCCACACTCATGCTGAGACACAAGAGGAGCTGGCACTCGGGCAGCCTGCAGGTGGCAGCACAGCTGGCACATCTGCCTGTGCTGCCAGTGCCTCATGGGACACTAGAACCCACAGGTGGCTTCAGGAGCCATGATGCTCTCCAGGAGGTAAACAGAGCTGTCTGCAGCCACTTTATCAAACAGCCATACAAATGCAGAGTTGCCATAAGAATTTTTAGTTCCAATTTGTGCTCATTACCACAATCTATGCGCAGACGCAAGGCAAGGATTTTCTTCACCGCTTATTTCTAAGAAATGGTTTAAGGTGGAAACATCTTCAGTTGCCTGCTGGACTGTGACTTCTGGAAAAGCTAACCCAAATATGTTCTCATACTTGAGAATAGGCTGGAAAAAAAGAAAATTCCAAAATCAGGAGAAATACAGGCATTAGGTCACCATAGTCCAATTAATTTTGATACAAATAAAATCTGTGCTTGATTATGCACTCAGTGCCACCATCATTTGACATGGCCTTTCCTAAAATCTCCGTGCTGTGTAAAGTCACACAGTGAAAACCACAGGGCTCAAAGGGGTGAGGGCACAACTCAAAGCTCATCGTAATGCAGGGAGAAGGTGGACTCTCAAAACATTAGTATTATTTTTCATGTACAATGGACTCGCATCTCACCCTGAAAAGGCGCTGAGGTTTTCAGGCTGTCAGGTGAGGGGTGAGAAACAGTCTGAGTGGCAGTGTCCTAACACCAGCTGGGGTGGGTGTGGTAAACCCAGGTGCTGATATTTGCCTGGGGTGTGCAGGTGCAGGTCTTATGTGTTCCAACATGCCCCAGCTCAGCAGGGTGCAGTTTTACATTTACTTAGTGTTTCCTGCAAAATTCCCATTTGTTCAAATGTTCCATTTGTTCTTGGAAAGAAGTCCTGGTTTCAAAACAGGTGTTAGCAGATCTGACTGTACTAAGGGCAGACCTTGCCAGAGGTCCAAGAAATCTGGTCCAGGAGAGTCTTGATTGCCAGCAACACCTATTATTTCCTTCCTTACTGGTTTTACTTATCTTTTGTTCTTTGTTGTGTGGGGTGAACCATTTGGGAAGAGATGGCCAAAAGGAAGAAGATGAGCAGCAGAGAGGGGTCAGAGTCAAGAGAGGAGGCAACAGCGGGTGGTGAGCTCTGAGGCACAGGCAGGCTGAGGGTCAGGGCTCAGCAGACCAGCTCCAGTGCCAGGGCTTCACTTGAAGCTAAATGTGATCATCTGATTTTAGGATCTGGGACTTTCTAACCTGCCTATTCAGAATTCAGAAAAAGAGCTCCTTCCCCACAGGCTCTGAATGAGGCCACATAAGCACAGCCCCTGCTGATGGGGTGGAGTCAGGGAAAGCTTGAGTGGTCCCCACCTGGTGTCGGCCTGATCCATTTCTGCAGCCTCCTTCCCTGGTCTTGAGAGGACAGGACAGCCAACCACATGACAAGGGACGGAGGCCAGGAGAGACTCAGACCCTCAAAGGCTGGCAGCCCCCCACCCAGTGCCCTAATGCCTTTCTCACTCAATACGGTGACAAGTGCCACAGATATACCTCTGAAGATGGGCGGGCCATGGTTCCTGTCACCTGGGATCCACCCTGGTGTGGCTGCTGAGAACCACCTTCCTTTAAGGCAGGAGTTCCCAGGGGTTGAGGATCTGTGGGTCTCTCCGAGAGATCAAGGGACCGAGGGAGCCCAGGCTCGGGTGAAGACTCCTGGAAGCCTTCAAATTCCCCCCAAGTGCTGCTGAGGTCCCCTGGGTCTGGACAACTGGTGGTGCAGGTCCGCAGGCCCTCTCCGGGTGGGGAGCTGCTGGCTTTCCCACCTGGTACCAGAGGAGCCTCGCAGCAGATCCTCATGCGTCCTTCATCTGCGAGGCAGAGGGAAACCCCAGCCGGTTCCCCTGCGGAGTCCCTCACCGACTTCGCCCACCGCTCCCGCTGGCCTTGCATCTTGGAGCGTCTGGGCCAGCAGACCCGATGGGGAACTGCGCAGGAGACATACAGGTGCTGGGCTGGAGCTGCCCAGGGCTGCCCCGACCCTCCGCCGCGCTGGACAGGGCCTGGGCTGCCGCGAGCCTCGCTGTCCGGCGTGGCTTCCTGGCGAGTGCCCACGTGCCTCTGTGGGCCGCCGGGTCACGGACCAGTCCAGCACAGGAGGTGTCCTGCGGCCAAACACGGAGCGGGAAGGGGAGGCCGCCTGGCAGCAGTCGTGAGCGCGTCTGGGAGTTGACGGGCCCAGAGGGAAGCAGGGCGCGGACAGCCCAGGCCGGCGTGGGCTCCGAGGGGTACGCCAGCCCCACGCACTTCACCCCGGGCAGCGCCGCGCGTTGCCCGGCAACGACGCGCGCCGGGCCGCTTCCGGTGCTCGCCGCCGTGGCGTCAGCACGCCGCCATGGGAGTGTTCGGCAGCCAGGCCGCGCCCCGCCCCGTGCGCGCGCGCTGCACCTGCGGGTCCCCGGTGCGCTCCGGTCGGCGTGTCCCCGCGCGGGGTGCACCCGGACACGAGCCCTCGCGGAGCTCACACCCGCCCAGGAACACGCGAGCGCAGCTGTCCGCTCCGCCCACCCCCGGCGCAGCCCGCCGGCCCGGGTCGCCCTCTCTCCGTCCCTACTCCCGCTGCACAGCCGCTACTGGGACGATGGTGCTGCTGGGGAATGTTTTTTCCCCAGATCTGGACGCTCTTGAGGACCAGCGACCAAGTCTGCCTTCCAGAACCTAGGCTGCCCCTAAATGGCCCGAACTTGAGGGCGGATGAGGGTCCACTCCCTGCAGAGCGGGAGTAGGGGCACAGCCCCTTCCCCTGAGGACCCCTGCAGTGCTGGAATCTCTGCCTGTTTCTAGCCGCCCCCGCCAGAATAGGACTAGGCTCTGGGGGAACAGTCACCCCTCCTGCTGCTACCTGCCCCAGGGTAAGGGCACTAATGGGCGAGTTTTGCCCCTCTGCCAGCTGCCTCTCCAGGCCTTCCTGGTCTTTTCCCGTCAGTCCTTGTCCCCTGCCCACACCCCCCAGTCTCCTGCAGTCAACCTTGTGCTTCACTCCATGTCCCCTTCAGCTTCCCCAGGCTGACAGCCATGCCTGGCCTCCTCTGGGAAGGGGAGGTCCATGCCCACCTCCATTCCAAATCCACAGCCTCCTGCAGCCCGCCTCTGCTCACATTTCTCCCACCCTGCAGCCTCTTTGGACACTTGCAAAGGCCCTGTTCCTCTTGCCCAGCCTCTGCCTATCCTCAGACAACCTACTGAAAATTTTGATTTTAAAAGTGACAAGATGAGATCATTCTCTGCACCCTGGACTGCAGCCTGCTCACTTTCCCCCACCCCACACTTCCTGAGAGGCAGAGCAGCTTGGAAGTGCTCCTGGGAGCCCTGTAGACAAGCTGATCAGGACTAGGTCTCCGCAGTGCCCCACCCCAGCACCCACAGTACCTCTGTTGAATGGGGTCAGCCACTGTCTGGGTGTGCAGACAGTGACGCCACTCGCCTCATCTTCCCAGGGACGGCATCAGCCAGTAGGCCTGCTGCTTGTCAATGCCCACCGCTCCAACTCCTCTTACCCACTGTGCTTGCCACCCTTGAGGCCCAGGAGCTGGACGTGCAAAGGAGAGCGCTGTCCTCACTGGGGCTGAAGCCCAACGGACCTCAGACACCCAAGTAGAAGGGGAGTGGGTCAGGAAGAGCTCTCCCAGCCCTCAGCAACTCCCAAGCCCCTCCAGACCTCAGCTTCTGTGTGGGGGGCATGGTGACTGTCATGGAGGTTACAGGAGGAAACCCCCAGGCACCAAGTGATGACAGGTTCCAGGGCGTGGCCACTGGGTCATTTGGGGGACCATCTGCATTACCTGATGTGTAAACTGAATGATGTTTTGGGAAACTTCACTCAGCACTTCCTAATTCCCGGGAACCTGTGAATATGGGAACTTCTGAACTGAAAGGGACCTCACACATGTGATTAAAGCAAGGATCTTGAGATGAGGAGGTGGCCCTGGATTGTACGGTTGAGCCCTGTGTAATCATGGGGTCCTTATAAGCTGTATGCGTGGTGGTGCATACAGCTACTCAGGAGGCTGAGGCAGCAGGATCACAAGTTCAAGGACAGCCTTGGCAATTTAGTGGGGCCCTGTCTCAAAATATAAAAAGGGTTAGGGATATAGCTCAGTAGTAGAGTGCCCCTGGGTTGTATCTCCAGTACTGGGGCCGGAAGGAGACAGGAGATGAAGGCCAGAGAGAGAAGACATAAAGAGAAGTTGAGCAATTCAGGGCCACAAGCCGAGGAGTGCAGCACCGGGGAGCCACACACAAGAAGCTCCCTGGAGGCCCCCAGGAGGAACATAGCCTTGCCAGCCTCTAGGACTGGGCAGGAATATGAGTAGTGGTTTTAACTCATTCCCTCTGTGGCATTTTATTGTAGCAGCCACATGGAACTATTACACTTGGGTGACCCCTGGCGACCCCACTGAAGAATTGCTGCCTGAGGAAAGGGTAGAGGTGACTGACATTGGGTGATCATCGCTGGCTGCAGGAGGGGCGGGGCAACCCAGGTACCTGCTGGGTGGCCCTTACCTCCTGCTTCATGGCAGTCACACGGGGCATGAGCCTGGACAGTTTCTCCAGGCTGGTGGGCAGGGCAGGCAGCGGCTCACTTTTAATTGGCTCAACCTGCTGGAAGAGAGTGATCCAGGGGGACAGAATCCCTACTAAAGTCCGGGGTGGGGGACACTGGCCATGAAGGTGGCTCTCCCAGGCTCCTGCCCCACCACCTGCAACCACCCTCAACTCCCAGTCTTGCTGGACTGGGAAAGGAGACGTTTCCTCTTAGCAGAGGAGCCAGGCCTTCCGTCCCATCCTCAGGAGGAAGGGCCAAGTGTGCCCAGAGCCAGTGGTCATCCTGGTGACTTGGTGTCACCTGACAGGAAGGAAAGCTGAGTGGGGGGGGTCCCTTACCCCAGAGGTATCCAGGTGCCCTGCTCCTTTAGGATCCCTAGACTCCAGTCCCTCAAGTGTAACAGAGAGGGTGACTGTCCCTGCCTCTGTCAGTCAGTGGTGCCTGGGCAGCAGGACCAGCCCTGGAGTGTACTGCTGACCCAAATTGCAGGCTGGCCTGTTGTAGCTTCTTCCAGAGGGGCAGTGGAGACAAAGGTGTCCTGGGTCTAGGCACGTGCAGAGCTAGGCAGACAAAGAGGAAGGGACCTGGGGGTTGTGCCCAAGCCTGAACAGGCACTTAACTTTTGGGGAGACCGAGGCAGTTAGAGGCAGGGCTGCTGTGGTCTGGGAGGAAGGCCGGAGTGCCCCACCTGCTCATCGCAGCAGTCTTCAGACCCTGGACCACAGGCCTGGAACTTCCCCCACCATCTCTGCGCAAAGGACTGGCGGGAGGGTGCACTCCACTGGAGTGAAGGCTCAGTGGCTTCAGCACTTGCAGCTCGTACACAATGAAGTGTCAGAGCAATGAAAGCCACATGAAAAATGGAATAAAACTGATTATTTCCTTCTCCCTCTCTCAATCTCTCTCACTGTCCCTCTCTCTTAAAAAAAAAACCGACTAAAGGGGCTAGCACGGCTGAGGGGGCCCAGATGCTCCCACTCCCTCATGCCCCCGTGGGGTGGGGCTGGGCAGGGTGAGGCTGTGCTATTTTTGTTATGCTGCAGCAGTTACTGCAAGGAGCCATCAATCATTGATGCTCTGGGCATCCCTGCCTGGAGATGCACAGGACAGCAGCCAGAGCAGCCAGCTGGGGGGCAGGTGACATGGCCAGCTTCTCATCCCAGCCCCACCTGGGAAAGAGAGTGCAGTACACCGCACAGCTGCACAACACCCTTGGATGACATTAGCGTGGGACCTGGTATGTGCTTTGCTGGCCATGAACTACTGTGTCCGAGTGATGCTGGGGCAGGGGGAGCGGGCACTGATTCCTGAGCTAAGCCCTGCTGCAGTGGCCTTCCCCAGCCATGCACCTGTCCCCAGAGGGGCACTTGGGAAGGAGCTGCAGCTGGGCATGATGACAGGAAGTCCTGGCAGTGCAGGGCTCTGCTGTGGATGATGGTCAGGCTTCAGCTGGTGGGGAAGATAGGCATGGGGCAAGGCAGGCTCCCCTACAATGCTTTGTCCCCTGCTCCTGCTTCCTGGGGCCTGGTGTGGGCTTCGGAGGCCTGGGCCCTGAACAGCAAGGGCTGCCTGTGTTTGGTGCCATCTGTGGCAGGCCAAAAACAGCTTCAGTGAGACAGCACCCATAGATCCTCAGTAGTGAACCTGCTGCACCTATGGTGGGGAAGCTATCTGAGCTGACACCCCAAGTTGTCTGTTCCTCTGTACACTTGGGCTTGACCTACAACCTTAGAAGGGGGCTCCCAGGAAGGCTAGCAGGCAGACTGGGGTTCAGGTGCTCAGCTTGCTCTGACAGCCAAACTGCAGCCCAGCAGTGGCGCGGAGCAGGGACAGACTCTCCAGCTGCCCCAGGGCTCTTGCCACGCTCAGTCTGGAGTCCTGGCTCCTGAGCCAGCCCCGAGGCAACACCCTGGGCTGCAGAAGAGCTGGGCCCTGCATGGTAGGGAGCACACCTTGTCTTTCACCAAAGCCATCTGGGCCAGGGATAGGCGGGACTGGCTGGCCAGAGTGGGGGCAGGGCCGGGGCACAGCTCCCTTGTTTATGTGCCATGCTCATGAGTGGCACACGGGAGGGCTTGGCCACACTGAGGTCCTGCTTTCGCATGGTGCCACCTTGAGGCCTGTCTGTTTTGCTCAGGGGCACCACAGGTGGGTAGTTCCTTCTTCCCCTTCTCCACAGAGCAGACAGGTGCCACCACCATCCTGTGGTAATTATACCAGTCAGGATGCCTCACATGGAGTGAGGTCACTTGATTTGGGCAGGGGCCAGTGGCCCCCATGACTTCACCAAGACCAAATACCTAATGGTGTAGGGCACACAGCTGGGCCTGTGCCCTAAGGACACTGATTCCACAAGACTGGCCTTGTTCCCAGGATCCGTCAGGGGCCTGGAGGCCAGATTCAGACATAATTGACCAGCAAGCCGAGACTACCAACCCACCTGGGCAGATTCAGGGACACAGCCTGGGACCCAGGGACGCACAAACCCAGGCACAGGATAGTGCTCTCTCGCTGCACCTAGGGCAGTTAGTTCCCCAGGGGAAGGGAAGATAGGGCTGTGCCCTGTTGAGCTGTGGGAGGAGGCTGCCAGGGCTCTTTCCCAGAAGTGACTCCAGTGTCCATCTGACCTGCTACTGGCAGGCTGCCCGGCGGCTGCAGCCTCGCTGACGGGAACTGCCAGAGTGCGTCATCCCACCCAGCTGGCTCACCTGGGCCCTCCTGGTTGAGCATGGTCCCTGGGCACACTTGAGAGCAGGTGCACGTGCAGGTGTCTGTGCGTGTGCCTGAGCATATGCATGTGAGTGCAAACGGCTGATTGGACTGGGCTGTATCCAGGGTGGCCTGTGTACTAGTGTATATGATTTTGCCTACCAGTGTATGTGCGTGTGTATTCGCACACGTGTGTTTCTGTGTGGCCCTTCTGTTGCACCCTGGCTTCTTTAAGCTCCCTGGTCTCCACTGCCCCCAGACTGTCCCCTACCCCAGCTTCCAGACCCAGGAATAGGTAGGTGTGTGTGTGTGTGCCTGCACCTGTGTGTATGTGCCCAGCATGACCAGCACATTGCCTGGAACAGTTCTCCTAAGTAGTGGCTGCCTTCTCTGGGTTGTACCTGCCTGCAATGCCTCCAGGTTTGTTTCCACTCCCATGGTGTCCTCAAGTCTGTGCCAGGACAGTTCTCAGCCAACTCTGTTTCTGTGAAAACTTCTTTGCGCATTCCCCGTGCATGGTGCCAAAGTAGCCCAGCAAAGTTCTCAGCCTGCCCTATTTCAGGCCTTTCCAAGGCCCTTCTTCCAGCCTCTGCAGAATCCCGGGATCCATCTGTTCCGTCTCTACCTCACTGCCCTGGTCTAGCTGCTCTTGACTGCCTGCAGAGGTCTTTTCCTCTTCTCCCACTGACCTTGGAAGACCCTGCTTGGAGACCCCTCTGCAGAGGCTCCCTCAGCCCTGTCCCCAGCCCCAGCGTGCCTATGCTTCAGCTCCAGCTCTCCAGCCCCTATCCTCTGCACTTACACTACTGTGTTCCTCTACCCGGAACACTTTCTTTTCTGTGGTTGCCTCTGAGCTCACCTCAAGGTCCAGCTCAGGCCGTCTGCCTGGAGCCCTTCCCATCCGCAGCCCATTACCACCCATCCTTGCCTTGCGGAGCGCCTCAGCTTTGCGGCTTGCTTGTGCCTTCACCATCCCTGACTTCCAGGTTAGGGCCAACTGGGGTGCTGTCACCACTGTTCCCTGCCAACAGGCTCTTGACAAGAACCTCAGGAAGGAGGAATCCTGACTGGAGGTTGTGGGCTCCAGGATGGGCCCCCAGCACCAGGCACTCCCGACTGCTGTCCTCTACAGGCCACCCTGTCCTCCCTGCACCCTCTAGCTGGGTCCTTGTATCCGCTGCCCACCTCTCGCTTCTCCCTTGGAGAACTCCATCTTGTCCTGATTAGCCCAGATCATAGGCCTTGCTCCCGCGCCCCTAGTGTTCCCAGGTTGGAGATGAGGACTGCGACAAGGGGCAGAGCCAGATCTGTGCACCCAGAAAGGCCGGCGGGGGGCGCGGGCGTGGCGGGGTCGCCGCGGGGACCGGGGGCGGGGCCATGGAGGGGCGGGGCCTAGGTGGGCGCAGCCAATGGGATGAATGAGGCCGGCGGCCCCGCCTGCGCGCTCGCTGCGCAGTGGCTGGCGCGGGCTGGGCGGGCCCGGGCGGGTCCGGCGCGGTGGTCGCGAGGCGCCGGCGGTGTCCGCAGTCCGGGGCTGGCCGCCCGCGGCAGCGGAGGGCTGTAAGGTCGAGTGCGGCACCCGCCCGCGTGCTGGAGCCGGGACCTCGTCTGGACGCGCCGGGCCGCCGCCGGCCCGCACCGCCCGGCCGCCGCGATGTGCGACTGCTTCCACGTGGTGCTGCCCACCTGGCCCGGAGCCCCAGGCAGCGGTGCGCCTCCTCCCCGCCTGCAGCCCGCTCCCCTCGGCGGGTGGGCTCCGCGGGCGGGAGGCGCCTCGGGTGGGCCCGGGCCTCGCGCGCGTTCGCGGCCGCCTCCGCTCTAACCTGTCCCTGTCTCCCGGCTTAGCTTTCGGGTCGTCCGGTCTCGGACTCTGCCGCTCTCGCTGTCTCCGTTACTCTGTGGCTCCCCACTCCCGTCTCTGTCCCTCGCTGCTGCTCTCTGCTTCTCGCTCTCTAGTCGCGGTTCCTTTATCGTAACTCTCGGGGACTCTTGTCTTATCAGGAGAGGCGGCTGTGGGGCAGATGCTGCCAGACCGGAGCCTGACGGCAGGTCAGAGAGGGCTGAGGATCCTGGGAACCTGCTCCAGGCCTGCTCTCTGACCTGCTTTGGGGCGAGCAGCCTGGTGGGACCAAGAGTTAGTGCTTCCAGCCTGGCCTGGCTGGGTCCACAGTGTGGCTACTGTGTGTGTTGGGGTCACCAGCTAGGTGGTGGCTATGGCAAGGCTAGGCCTGATGCTTGGTAAGGGGCCTGGGTGGGGTCCTCCTGTGCAGGGCAAGGGAAGATGGGTGCTGCCTCAGGCTTCTGCTGCAGAATGGATGTCTGGTGCTCTGTTCCTGGTATCTCAGCATCTTGGAGGGCAGGGTGGAGCAGCAGTGTAATGCAGCAGCCTGCCACACCCAGGGCACCTGGCCAGCCCCTGGCACGGGGACTGGGGCTATGCTGCATTGGAGCAGACTGGACCCTGCTCCTTGGGGAAACAGAGGTCAGTGATGCTGCTGCTGCTGCCATTGGTGCCAAGGGGCACCTAGCATGGGCGTGTCCTCCATCTGCAATAGCAGCTTCCAAGGCCCTGCCTGTGGCCCATTTATCAGGCCAGGATCAAGGCGGGTGAGAAGGGTCATCTGAAAGGTCACCAGAGTAGGGAGCCTGGGCCCCTTCCAAAAATCCCCTTCACCCCCACCAGGGGACCTACTGTTTGGGCTTTTCCTGCCCAGATGCCAGCCTAAGGTACCCCGGCTTGCCCTGGACAGCAGTGGGAGGATAGCCTTGGTGGGGGAGTAGACCCCAGCCTCTTCCTCATTTGAGGAAGGGGGGTGCCCCAAGTACATGAGGAGCCTCCAGCTCCCTGTGTGCCCCTCTTCCCTGCTTCTTCCTCACTAGCGGGTGTGAGGCTTCCAAGCCATGTGGTGTCATGACCATCTCACCCACTCTTCTGGCTTCAGAGTGCTGTTCTGACCTTCCCTACCCAGCTGAAGGCCTTAATTTCTGCTTTTGGCTTTGTGACCTGTCTGGGTCAGTCCCTCCTCATGTCCAACCTGCAAACCATCTGCTCGTAGGGAATGAGGTCAGTGGTCCTTGCTGCAGCTCTGCTGGGAGACCTGCTGGATCAGAGCTCCTGGGTCTTCTAGTCAACAAGCGGATCCACAGGCCCTCCCAACCCTTCACAGGGGCCCTGGGACATGTGTTACTCTGATGGACACCTCTAAGATGTTCCAGCTGTGATCCTACCCCCATCAGGCCAGAGCTGAGAGGCCTTGCCCTGCCCTTGGCTCCCTGCCCATCCAAACTGCCTTCCTGTACCAGCCAAGCCTGATTCCCTGACCCCCTCTTCCAGCCCCTCCCCCAAGCCTGTCTGGCTTGTTGCCTGCAGCCCTGGGAAAGAAGCACTCAGCTCAGTTTGGTTGCCCCCTGGTGGCCCTGCTGGGAACAGGGCGCCTGTAGTCCCAGCACAGGGATCCTCCCAGTCTGGTCTTTTCACCCCCACCGCACTCCAGGGGCAGAGCTGAGTCCGGGGTAGTTGAAGTGGCAAGGAGACCCCACACCCCTGCCTTGACCTGCTAGTGTCTGGTGTGGTGCGAACACCTAACCACACCCCAAGAAACCACACTGGCTGCAGAGAGGCATTGGGTTTGAGACACTAAGATTGGTAACAGGGCAGTCCCTCCTCCAGGACATAATCCCAGCCGCTCCCAGGATTGTTCTGTAGCTGGTGGTATCCTCGGCATGTTCTGGGGCTGGGAGCTGTGGGCTGGATCTCCCCTCTGCACAGTGGTGCTCAGGCTGCCACGCCATATAGCCAGGAAGGCCCTGGGTTAGCTGTGTCCCCTTTCTGCAGACGGGTCCCTCAGGCCAGGAGAAGGCAGGACACTGGGCAATGATGTGGGTCTTACAGGTGCTGCCTCTGCCCCAAGCCTCAGGTTGTGCTCACCTGGTACAGCAGGGAAGGGGGTGGGCAGCTCCAGGAAGGTGGAGCTGATGGCACCCCCAGCCTTCCCATGCCCCGGCAGCTGGTATCTGCTCTACCCAGGGTTACAGTAGGAGAACACTCATACCCTTCTTCCTGCCTGGACAAACTTGTCTGTCCCAAGATGGGCTAGTTGTTGCCTCTTCCAGGAGGCCCCCCTGGATTGCTGGGATGACTCAGCCCTTCCTGATTCTTTCTCTGTATCTTTCCCCCTGACTCCCCTTGTGAAGGCATCTATGTTTGAGGTTCAATTTGGACTGACTTGCCCAAGGCGTGGGGAGATATAGGTGCCAGCAAGAGAGGCCCCAAACCCCACCAGGCCAGATGTGAAAGCCAAACTATACCCGGTGTGGCCCCCTGCCCAGGAGCAAAGCAGACCCCGCATTCAGGGATAATGTGAGGAGTAGGGGATGCCCGCCCATCTGTGTCTGAGATCCATCCTGATCCAGTGTGTCCTAGGGGCCCTGGGACATGGGTGATCCCGTGTGAGCAGAGCAGGGACTCACCAGCTGTCTGTCCAGCAAACATGAGGCAAGCTCTGCTTTGGACATGTGGCCTCAGGTATGTGGGGAGTCAGGGAGGCTCACTGGAGGAAGGCTCAAGCCAATGGAGGCCAGGGGCAGAGAAGGGCAGAGCAGGGAGCTAGGGGCTCCTGCTGAGACCTGGAGAGTGTGGGACAGCTGACCAGAATGGGTCAGGGGCAAAGGTGGCAAGAGCAACTGCTAGGAGGGAGCCCCATTATTTTGGGGGATACTGGGGATGGAACCCAGGGGCGTTAACACAGATATATCCGCAGTCTGTTTCTATTCCATTCTGAGACAGCATCTTACTAAATCATGCAGGCTGGCCACTAACCTTCATGCCTGCCCAGCCTCCTGAGTAGCTGGGATGACAGGTGTATGCCACCTTGCCTGGCTCCAAAGTGTTTAGGGCTGCTCTGCTGGGAAGGGAGGAGGCTGGGTCTAGGGAATGGCCCAGGTGTTGGGGGTCTGTCTGGAGAGGTCTTGGTGTGGACAGCAGCCTTCGTTAGACCTGCCCTGGGCTCTGTTCCGCCAAAGGTGGCTGTCAGTCTCTGAGGGCTATCACCCAGCCCCGCCTGCCCCTGCCTCTACTTCCACGCTTTCCTTTTTTGGAAGCATGGGCCAGTGGGAGCCGAGACCTGCCTTGTCGGGGTAAATATTTAATAATCAGAAGCAGTTTCTCAAGTGGGAAATTGGCATCGGGCCCAGGAGGCCTGGGGCGGGAAGCTGGTTCTCCACTCCCTGCACCCCCAGAGGTGGCAGACGCACTCCCAGCGCCCTGTCCCCTAGCTGCCAAGCTCCTGTCCTGTGGAGTGCTGACCCCACCCAGCTGAGTGTGTGCTGGGAGCTCTTGGGTGGGACTCCATCCTGCTTGCATGTCTCCCTGCAGCGGTGGTGGAGGTGGAATGCGGGAGGAAGAGTTGGGGGCCGTTCCGGAAGGGAGGGGTGCATCACTGGACGTGGGGTCCAGCGCTGGGAGGACAATGGGGACAGAAGAGGCAGCCAGGGTGCCAGGGAACAGCCGGGAACAGGACAAACGGGCCTCGTGAGGGCACAGGGAGGCGGCTTGGCTCTCTCAGGCGTGCTGGCAGCTCTGGGCCCTGTCTGCTGGGGGCCACCCAGGAGGCCCCCGTCAAGTCCTCTTTGTTTAGGACTCAAGCCCTCTGTCCTCTGCTCTGGGTTGGAGGTCAGAGCAAGGGTTTGTCCCCCTTCTATGTCTCCTGGACCCCTGGCATCTCTGCTTTATGAGAGGGGGACACTCCATGGGCAAGGAGGGCAGCTCCCATGGGGCACCTGGGAACAGGATGCTGTGGAGGTGGCTGGCCTCCACTGCCAGCTGATTCACTGTCAGCTGCCCACCCCTACCCGGGCCAGCCCCTACCAGTGCCAGATTCCCATGGTGACTCTGAACTGGGCTCTGGGTCCTGGTGGTTTGGACTTAGGTCTCTCTGTGCAGTTGGGTGCCGGTGGCACATCTAGATGTATAACTCCCAGGGTCCACCATGTGTCTGCAGCCCCTCCATTGACCTAGTACCTGCCTGACCACTGAACCTGGCTACTTGAAGCAGGGGTCCTGTGGTGGGGTTGCTGGCAACTGAGGCAGGGGAGCTCCTTGTGGAATTGGACACTGACCAGGGGCAGGTGGTGAGGGTTGGCAGCCGTAACTCTTGCCCCAACCCCCCAGGGGACAGTGAGCCCAGAGCTCAGGGCCAAGGGCTAAGGGCTGCGGAGCAGGCCATCTTCTTTCTCAGCAGAGAGGGTGCCCCAGGCAGAGTAAGTGGCTTGTGCTCAGGTTGGGGACTGCAGAGGGCCTGGGGTGGTGTGCAGTGCCTTACTGCAGAGTCTGAGCTGGGGAGGGCTGTGCCAGGAGCGGAGGTCACGGTCCCCTGCCCACCCAGCATGCAGGCCAGCCATGCAGGCCCCGTCCCCAGCTGCCAAGCCGTGGGCGGGGCCAAGTGGGCCCCCAGGGGCTGGGTTATAGCCCAGGACCCCCAGGCACATCTGGCGGGGAGCCAGAGGGAGGCAGCCAGAATCAGGAGCCGCTCTTTAGCTGCTTGGGGTGAGGTGGAGAGTATGGTGGCAGCTTGGTGGCTGCTCAGTGCCAGCGTCCCTCCCTCCTCACTAGCTATGCCGTTCTGACTTGGTCCGCCCTTCCTGGCTTGCCTTGGGGAGTTGGCCGTTAGTGGGTGTCAGGCAGTAAACAAAGTTCCCAGGTGAGAGCTGCAGGGAGTGGGGCACGGGAGTGGCCAGCCAGCTCTCCTGTCGCACTACACAGAGTCCTCTCCTGCTTTCGTGACCATTAGATTTTTACGTCGGCCTTTTCAGGGCTCAGGGCAGGGCCTGCGAGGCCTGGTACTGCCCATACCTTCTAGCACTGGGGTTGCCCCGGGCCTCTCACTCCATTTGCCTGCCAGCGCTCTCTGCTTTCTCCCTACCTTGGAGCCTTCTGACCTGCCTGGGGCCCTTCTCTCACTGCCCCCTACCTCAGGCTAGCTCCCAAGTCCCAGCGGAAGACCTGGCTGCTGCTCTGGGCCACCGCATTGGGCAGGGCTATGGATGCAGGCTGTTCCCACACTGACCTCCTGAGCTTGGCTGGGTCCCTCCCAGCCCCAGGACCCGGGGCTCAGCTCCTCAGCTGTGTGGGCCTGCTCCAGCCTGCCCTTGGGGGCCAGGTGCCCACCTCCAGCTGGGCCCTGCCCATTGGGCTGTGGGCACAGGGTGTGGCCACCCTGGGATCCCTACAGGTCTGCAGCCAACACAGCTGCTGCATCCTGCCCAGGCCTGCTGGATGCCCAGAGCCAGGGGCTGGGTGCTAAACCCTGGGGACAGCAAGGGGAGGTGGCCAGGAAGGTCAGGCCAGGCAGCTGAGCTCTGGGCAGTGGGTGACTTGGAGTCACTGTACCCAAGAAGTCTGTTTCTCAGCTGCCACTCATATCCAAACAACAGGGAATGGGGTGGGGGAGGCCCAGCTGCACCCAGTTCATCTGGGGTCCTGGAGCTTTGAGGCTGGGAGCTGTCCAACTGGGGCCCAAGGACTGGGAGGGTGTCAGGGACCAGGCTGCACTCCCGGGGAGCAGGCAGGGGCAGCAGCCTTGGCTCGCCTTCAGATGCTGCCTCATTTTCCCTTCCCTGATGCCCAGCTAGGCCACTTTGGAACTGAGTTTCCACAGGGCAACTGAGACCCGGGGCCTGGGAGGGCCTTTCTCACATGGGTGTCTACACAGCAGGATGCAGTGCATAGTAGTGGCCCAGCTGGCAGCTATGACTCAGACGGGCGTTTCCTCCCCAAGTCAGCTGCCTGGGCTGGGGGACACTCAGGGTGGGGCCTCTGGTTCCCTAGGCTGCACTGGGGAGGGCGGCCCAGCTCCGCCTGTGAGGGGACCCGCCCACTCTCTCTGGTGGGGCTCTGAGCTCTTGAGTAGAGGCCAGGAGGGAGGGACAGACGGGGGAGGGCGTGGAGGGGAGGAACCAGGCGGGGTGGCCAGGGAGGCAGCCTACACGGGAATCTTTTCTGGGCCAGTTGGGAGAGCGTCTTGGGCCTGGCCTCCTCTGTGAGACTGCTCCCCACCCGGGCGCCCTGCCTGCTTTCCACTAGATCCCTGTGGCACCCACCCCACACCACTCACCACTCAACAGGTCAGTGGGGGCTGAATGGGCAGCTGGCCAGGGGGGACTGCAGGGCAGAGCTGGCCTGGGCACCTCCTGATCCCCTGCCCTGTTCCAGCCTCCAGCTGATGTCGGAGGGCAGAGGCATCAGCACACAGTGGTTCCTGTTGACTTGTCCCAGGGCCAGCCAGGGACGTCAGCGAAGGGCTATCTAACCTCCAATTGGCCGGGAAATCCAGAAGGCCCTGCAGTGACCACTCCAGCTCTGGGACCAGCCTCTGGACACCAAAGCCCAGGTGTGCAAGGAGTAGGCTGGGCCTGGAGCTGGCACTGGCTCTGGCAGGGGGAGGCAGTGGCTCTCCTTTGGAGGGGGACTGGGCTGGGGAATACTGATGCCAAGGGCACTGGCATGGTTACTTTGGCAACAGGACAGACTCCCAGGGTCCTGCTGTGTGTACTGGGACAGTCCTAGAGTACTGGTGGTTGACTGTGTCTGGCATGCAGGGGACCAGGGTAGTTGTGGAGGGGGCTCAGGCGAGGCCTGGCTTGCTTTCCTGGAGGTGTCCAGGTGACCCTTCTGGTCAGCGTCCTGGCTTCTGGGGTGCTGACCTTTCTACCCAGACTCAGTGGTGTCTGTGATGGATGGGCCTGGCAGCTGCACTCTGGATGCTGAGTGCCCTAGAGCTGGTGGTCATCTCACCTGTGCCTCTGCTTCTCCAGGACAGGAGATGGCGGGGCGGGGTGTGCGGCTGCTGCCCCTCCAGCGCTGGGACTAGTTCTGCTAAAGCCAGGCAGGCAGAGTGTATTTCTTGCCAGGAGTGTTGATTAGCTCCTTCCCTTTCCCTCCCCAGTACTCTCCTAGCACTAGCATCGTCATGCACCTACTGTGTGCCAAGCTCTGAGTGCTTGGCGAGCAAACCGATGGCAGTGTGGCCAAATTGCAAGTTTGCTGGGTGGAGGAGACAGCCCTTGAAATCCAAAGGCAGGACAGGGCCAGGGCCCAGGCGGGAGCAGGAGGAGCTTCAGATGATGGCAGGAAGGAGCTACAGAATGCTTGCTGGGGTGGGTAGTGTGAGTGGAGGGTGGGTGAGGAGCCTGACCCTGGGCTGCTGAGGCTGGTTCTTCCGGCTCGGCCTCCAGTGTCTGGCTCTGCCTCCACATTCACAGCATAATCTTCAGAAACATCAGGGTGGGGGCTGGCCCTCAACCGCCTGGGCTGTTGCTCACAAGGTCAGAAGGTCTTGTGACAGTCAGCTGCGCCTGGCTCTTTCCTCCTGAAGTTAGGATGGGATGAGGCAGAGCTGCCTGCGCGCCCTGAGTATGTGGGTGCCCAGAAGAGGGTGGCGGTCTCTCCCACCTCAGGGCCCCATTGAGGGCTGTCCACAGGTGCTCCGAAGGGGCCTCAGCCACACATGCCCTCAGGTGGATGGAGAAGAGAGCACCTCTTCCATCTCCTGTTCCCAGACAGGGACCCTGTTGCCCTGGTGATATCAAACAGGCCCACCACATTGGCCCAACCCGGAGGCTGGAGCTTGCCCTGGGAGGGCGGCTCAGATGCAAGTATGGGTTGTTGATGTGAATGCTGCATCTTGGGCCTGCACAGTGGGCCTGCAGGCAAGGTGTGTGCATGGTGACTGGGTAGGGTGCCCCTCTGACATCCCTACCTGTGTGCTTCCGTGCACCCTAGTCCAGGACCGGTCCTCGCCCAGCCACCTGCTCAGGTCTCACCCTGGTGAATTCTGGCCACTGGACGCAGCTTGTATGGGCCAGGGGCTTCCTCCAGAGCCCATCCCTGCCAGCCACACTCTCCGGTCCCCACTCATGTGTGTGAGGGGCTGAGCTGAGTCCTTCCTCCAGGTGTAAGTGTGCACCTGTAGGAGTGGGAGCCTAAGGGTAGTGTTGGCGGCCCTATGGGGAAGCTGGGGCCTCCCAAGAGAGGAAGTGGCCCTCTGGGAAGCCCCAGGTGCCAGCAGCCAGACCAGCTGGGCCCAGCTCAGTTGTGGCACCTCCACCACCTCCTCAGGAAAGTGGGGCTTTGGGGACACTCAACAACAGTGTCATTATCCTAGGCCGGTGCTCAGGGCTGAGCTGTTTGCAGAGCTTGTGTTGGGACTGTTTGCCTCTGGTGGCGTGGGTGGGATGCCTCCCCTGTGCTCTGTGGAGGTGGGGACAGATTCTTCCCTCCCCAGGAGTGCAGGGCTGCGGGGCAGGGCCTGCGAGTGTATCATCTTGCGGCAGGCAGGATTTCCCCCTTCCTGTTTGTGCGTCTCTGGGCCAGGCTCGAGGCCGCTCCTGCGGCACATTGGGACGTCCTGGCTGCAAGGCGATGGGGCTGGTCGCCCATCTGCTGGCCTCTGCTCTTCGTCCCTACAAGGGTGGTTGTGAGGGGAACGGGCTGTGTGTGGGCCTATGGAGGCCTGGCAATGGGCCGGGCACCCGTGCCAGCTGGGTAGGGCGGGTTGTGCCTCCGGCTTCTCTCCCTACCCCTCGCGGTTCCCAGTACAGGGCGTGTCCTGGCCTCCCAGTTGCCAACACCTTTCCTCAGGGGCCCTTGACACCCACGAGACTGCCCTGAGCAGATTTAGGGTGCAGCTTCTCAAGGTCAGGGGGCCCTGCCTTACTACGAGGGGCCCCCATTGTGGAGCCCACACAAGTGCCCTGTGAAGCCATCAACCTTACAGGCACCCTTGGCTCTAGACCCGCCTGGTGGATCCCTTTTTCCAAGGAGCTGCCTCGTGGGTCCCTGTCCTGTTGGTGCCCACTGCCCATACAAGATGGCGCCTCACTCAGCCTCTGGTTTTGTCTGACCAGAGGCTATCAAGGAGGCTCAGGAAGGAGAAGGGACGACTGGGTCTCTGGGTGCCTGAGGAGCTTCTCAGACAAGCCCCTACTCAGCCAGGGACTCCAGGCCCACCCCAGACTGGGGAGGCACCAGGGCAAGGGAGTTGGTCTAGAGCATCCTTGCCTGATGGTAACCCTGGGAGTTGGGGACTGGGACATGGCAGTGTGGACTCAGCTTCTGTCTTGGTCAGTCCCAGATGCCATCCCTATGCTGAGTCCTCTGGGGGAAGCTGTCTTCTTCCCCTCTCCCAGTCTCAGTTTCCTATGCTATGCACCAGGCACCCAGCTTGGGGATGGAGGGCAAGGGAAACTGAGGCCCAGATAGTGTGGGCGCACATGCTGTTGCCCTAGTTTCCAGGAAGGGGACCTGGCCCAGAAGCCCTCGCTGGAGTCCCCCTCCCCCACCTTGTACCCTCCCCTGCTGGTGTATGATGGGCTTAGGTCTGGGGCTCAGGTGGGGTCCTCTGGAGTACCCTGTAGGAGTGGGGTGCAGGAGCAAAGTGGGGGACAGGCAGCTGTTTGGGAGGCAGAGTGATGGGGAAGGCTCTGGTGGGAGTAGCAAGGGACCCTGTGGGGTGGCCAGCTGGTGTCTGCATGTCAAGGCAGATGATATGGGCATGCAGGAGGGGCCTCACCTGGCCCAGGAGAGCCCACCCCAGGGACTGTTCTCTGCCCTCCAGAGCCACTTTGTGGAAGGGTGGAGCAAGACTCAAGGGGAAGCATGGGGGTGGCAGGTGCCAAGCAGAGTCAGTGCTCCTGGGATGAGCAGGTGCAGCCCCTGGGGTGGCTCTGGAGATGGTTGTGTCCACGGCCTGATGCTCAGGCAGGACAGGCCGGCTGGACCCTGGGTATTTGTGGGAAAATCTGAGCTCAGAGTCACAGAGCACACTGGTCAGAGACCAAGAGCCAAACCCAGGCTCCTGCCTCCCCATCTCCTAGTGGGGGGCCTCCAAGGCTGGGACAGCTTCCTATAGAACAGGAAGCCTGTGGTCCCAGACACCAGGAACCCACTGCACGGGTGTGCCCTCCACCTCTGAAACACCTGGCCCAGGGTCCCTAAGAAACCTGCAGCCACTGGGTTGAAGAAGCCTCATGGCCCTCATGGCTGGCAGCCTCATGCAGGAGGCTGTCCCTGGAACACAAGCCTGTGTGCTGGAGCATGTCTGGTGAGCATGGTTCCTTCTTCAATATTCAGTACAATTCAAAGAGGATTGGGCCTGAAACTCTGTGGAAAGATTTTGTTTATTTGTTTTTTCTGTGTTTCAATAAAATTTTATTCATAAAACCAGGCAGTGGGCCAGATTAGGCCAATGTAGTTCACTGACTTCCTGTCTGCTGACCAATAAGCATAGTACCTGGCCTAGAGAAGGTGGGTGAGGATGGGCATGGACAAGCAGAATCCCGGGGACAGGTGTGACTGTCCACTGGTGTAAGCTGGCAGTGTGAGTTTGGGAGGGCAGGTGGCTGAAGACAGGCACTTTCCAGTCTCTCACTCTGTCTCTAGACAGGGTCTCCTTAAATTGCTGAGGATGGCCTCCAACGTAAATCCCCCTGTGTCAGCCTCCTGCATGGCAGGGATCCCAGGTGTGGCCGCTGCACCTGGCCAGTCTCTGATTAGTGTCCTGTGTGGGAAGCGGCTCCACACTGCAGCTCTGACTGTTAATTTCGATCCTCCCACTGGCATTTATGTGAAAATGTTAAAAGTTTTATAGAGAGCATATGTAGATTATTCAGAGATTTCAAAACCCAGAGACCCTGGAGAAGCAGAGCCCCGGACGCCCAGTGCAAACTTCTTGCCCCCAGGGGAGCCTTTCACTGCCTCGCTCTCCCTGAGTCGTGTTTGGGAGACTCGCTGAGCACGGGTTGGCAGCACTCCATTGGACACTAGCCTTGGGTGTCTTCTGGACACCCCAGGCTTTCTGGCTTGTGAGTGCTGCCAACAGGACCACCCATCCGCTGGAGAGCTGCGGAGCCACAGGGTAGGTAGGGCATGGTGGCTGGGTTCCAGATGGTCCTACCAGTTTGCCCCGCTCTCAGATCGGACGGTACATACCATGTGTCATCAGGCTGGCCAGTCTTGCTGGCAGCCTGTGGTTCAAGTGGCACTGCCCTGGAGCATAGGGTACTGGGTGCCTTCCACGTGGTAGGTGACCATGACCAGTCCAGGCAAGTGGCCTTTCCTGTGCGGCCGTGCCATCTTCTGTCGGGTCTTTCTATTTCTTTCACTTGCAAGAACTCGGTGCTTTCTGGGGGGGAGGCCTATGCTTGGGCCTGGGCTTCTCAGCCACACTGGTGTCCTTGATGGGCACCAGCTCTGAAGATGGGGGCTTCTCCATCATTTCATCTGGGAACTGTTTTTGTCTGGTTCAAGAATTTTTTTCCAAAACAGTTTCTATTGATCTTCTGGAAGCTTTGTAGTTAAATTTTCATCTTTGGACCTATGATCCACATGAAGTTAGTATTTCTGTGGGTGAAGCGGGTGTCACTGTTGAGATTTTTCCGTGTAGATATCCAGCAGCCCTGCACCATTTACGAGAACAGCCCATCCGCACGCTTGGCATAGGTAGGAGTCTGTTTCTGGAATCCCTATCTGTTCCACTGGGTTGCGATCTGCATTACCCTGATGTAGAAAGAGGTTGACCACCTCTTCTTGTGCTAAATGACCATTTGTCCATCTTCTTTTGTGAAATGCCAATTCAAATCTTTAACTCATTTTATTTTTAAGAAAGAGAGGGAGAGTGAGAGAGAGAGAATCAATTTTATTTAGTTTTCATGTGGCCTTCATTGCTTCGACACTTCGTTGAGTATGTGGTGCTGGGGACTGAACCCGTGTCCTCGTTCACGCCGGCAAGCACTGTAACCATTGAGCCACTGCTCCAGACCCCCTTTAACTCACTTTTAATTGCAATTTTTTTGATTAATGTATGAACACATATGCAAACAGAAATATGCAAACTCTCTGAGTGGCAAATTCCTATGTAAAATCTGTATTGTAGGATTTCATTTTAGTTCCACTATTGATCTATCAGCTAACCCTGGGGTGCTGTGCCACTGAGCCACATTTCCAGTCCTTTTTATGTTTTATTTGGAGACAAGGTCTCACTAAGTGGCTGAGGGTCTTGCTAGGTTGCTGAGGCCATCTCTGAATTTGTGATCCTCCCACCTCAGCCTCCCAGCTTGCTGGGGTTACACGTGTGTGCACCACACCCTCCTACATCGCTTTATTTTTTAAATGGTTGCTTTATGGGTAACATTGTGTACCTTTCACTCATCATGGTCCACCCTCCAATGACATTATACCACTTCTCATGTCACATGGGAACTTGACCACAGTTATGTTACCTGCCCCGTCCTTCCCACTGAGTTCTCTGTTCTTTTCATCCATGCCCGTTAAACTCCACAGCACACTTCCTTATTTCTGTTTATTGTCAAGTGCATCTTTCCTTTACAGCTTCACTGAGGCTGGGTCTGTAAGTTGTGGCACCCAGCCATCATACACGTTCAGTTCCATCCTTTCTAGTAACCTGCTGGAATTGAATCCACCATTGCCACGGTCCATTTCTAGAACACTGCCGTCACCCTAGGGTCCCCTCAACCCCCAGGCACAGGCAATGCTTGCCTTGTTCCGGCAAAGCACAAGCTCTGATCCTGCTCACCTCCTCTCCACAGCCCTCTGGCTGCTTTCCCCGCATGTCCTGCCTTACCCTGGGGGAAGCCTGTATCATCCAGCCGGCTGAAGCCCAGTGATGCTGTGTCCCTCAGCTGCAGGGCCAGGCTGCAGGGCTGCAGGCACTTGCCATCCGGTCCTGCCATGAGCAGACCCTGCACTGCTTGCTTCTCTCTGCCTTATTGTGCAACAAGCTAGTGGGACGCAGCGACAAGACGCAGGGCAGGTGTCCCATGAAATCAGCCTGCCTGGGGCCGTGTGGCTCCCTTGGAGTAAGGACACTCGAGCATGTCTGCGGCGGGTTCTCAGAGCGGGTCCCCATGGGACTGCCTGGGTCCTCTCCACTTGTCCTCACGTGCCCCTGCTGCATCTTCGATTCTTCACGGGCCTGGGCCCACACTTGGCCTCGGGTTCCTCTGGCCTGAAGGGCTCCCTCCTGCTTCTCGGTCTTTTCCTTGCGGGGTTGCTTTCATTGTTCAGGTCCTTTGCTGGATGTCAGACTCTCGGTGACCGGCTGGGGACATCAGCTGCGGCTGGCATGCCGTGCATGTGCGTGCGGTGGGTGGTGTGTGGCGGGGTCTCTGGCCGCCTGCTTAGGGCTAGCCACTCTGGGCTCTGCAGGTGGGTTTCGGCTGTTGCTTCCTCACTGCGTTTCCTGCTGCCCGTTGCCTTGGGGCTCCGAGGCTCTGCTCTATGTCCTCCAATCTTGCCCGCTCTTCACTTGGCTGGATTTCTCTTGAGCCGCAAGTACACAGTTCTTTCTCTGGGTGCCTCAGATCTGCTGTTGAGCTGCCGGTCAAGCTTCACCTTGGTGATTTCCGTTTGGTTTTTTGAAAGCGCTCCACCTCCCGAGGGCCTCTCACCACTGAGAGTCCAGGGCACCTCCCTGTCACCCTCCAATGTGCTTCCTTCTGTTTTGAGGAAACTTCAGTGATGGCCTGAGTTAAAGGCGACTCGTGTGGACCTGCAGAGATGGGGTCCCCTGATCACTTTGCCCCCACGTGAGTCATGCCTTTTGGTTTCTGTGTGTGGCTTATTTTTTGCTGAGTGCTGGACAATTGGACGAAACATATCAACTCTGGATTCTGATTCACTCTGGGTGTGGATGCTATACTTTTTTTGGACTGAATTTGCCCAGCTTGAGCAGAGTGGGGGCTCCCTGGGCCCTGCCTGCTGCTGTCCGGCCTCTCCCCTGGACCCACATATTAGTTCATAAGGCCTGGGCCACCCACCCACGTCGTTACCAACAGCCTCTCTCTCTGCAGAGTCTGGCCGGCAGCTACAGGTGGAGGAGCCAGGTGCAGGGACTGAAGAAGACCACTCTGTAAGTGGGACGGCCGGGGGCTGGGAGTGTGTCCTTGTCACCTGCCCCATCCTTTCCTGGCCTTGCAAGAACCTGAGTGGCTGACAGCAACTTGATTCTCTCCTGCTGCAGGGGACTGGAGCGCCAGTGGAGAACATCCGGCCGCGGCCACAGGGGTCCTCCCCTGTCTACGAATGCACAGCGGAGGGTGCTGGCTTTGGGGTCCAGGTCAGCCTGTGGGACAGAGCTCCCGCGTTGCCCTGTGTGGGTGGCTCACATGCATGTCTGTGTCAACCCCTGTCCTGTCTGCTGCCAACGGGCCGCGGCTATGTGTGCCCTGCAGCTGGGCAGAGAGGACTGTAGCTACTGTGAGCATGTGTTGGGGGCTACGGGGAGCACAGGATCGAACACCTGCAGCCTTTGGGGAACACAGCCCCTGCGGAGGGGACCTAAGGGACGGGATGGAGATGTGTTTATCCTCAGACTCATTTCTTTCTGCCCTTTGGAGGTCCTTCCCCTCCTCACTAAACTCCAGGTACCAGAGGGAGATGAGGGCTGGGCCCTGCCAGGAAGCCGGAGGCTGCAGCTGCCTCTTCCCTGGTGGTCCCCTAAGGGACATCACTCCCTCTGTCCTTGGCTGCACTTCTGGACCTCCTGGGTCCTCTGCACTGGGTCTTGCTGGCTGGAGTCTCCTGTTCTTGCTGTCCCTGGGCTGGGTGGATGCTAACTCCCAACCCCTATGGCTACAGGAAGACACCCCGGGCAGGCGAGGCTCCTCTGGGAGGCGGAGATCCTGGTGGAAGCGGGACTCGAGGGTGTTCTCCAGGATGAGTCACTCAGAGGTGGGTATGCGGGACCAAGGGGACCCAGCCAGACGGGAGGGTGAGGAGGAGCGAGGAAGCTGGCAGCAGGTCCCTGGGTCCCAGGGAGGGGCAGGGCTGCTGAAGGGTGGCCTCCACCCATGATGAAGAGCTGGGCTGTGCAATCTGTTTCCTCACCCATCCAAGGGTGGCGCACACGGCTGCAGCCACGGGAGCGGCGAGCCTCCAAGCCAGTCTGCCCTTTCCCGGGTGACCACGCCTCCGCTGGACACAGGGCCCACCATCACATCCGATGTGGATGGGCTGCACCTGACTTCCTTAGAGCTGTGTCCCTCTTCAGTCGAGCACCGGGTGTCCTGCTTCGTGTGTTTGCGACCAATGAGTGGAGTTGCTGGTGGAGGCAGACCTTGGCCACTGCGCACAGGACCTCCCCTCTCTGGGCCCGGACAGCTGCGACTGGCTGCCCCTTAGGCCTGGCTGGCTGGGTGGAGGACACAGGAGGCAGCTCCCGCCTGAGGCTGCCTGTAACTGGCTTCTTCCAAGGCTTGGACACTGGAACCTGGGCCTACCTCGCCGGTGCCCTCGTCTCTGCCCTGTGTTGCCCAGGGCAACAGGCAGATGATGAGGTCCCCATGCTCAGGAGGCTCCGACCCAGCAATGGCAGCACTGCTCACTAATGGTCCTGCTGTGCTTCTGCTCTAGGCTGTGCAGGAAGCCGCAGAGGTGACCCTGGAGACTGAGGTGGAGGCAGGAGCCAGTGGCTACAGTGTCACAGGCGGTGGAGACCAGGGGATCTTTGTCAAGCAAGTGCTGAAGGACTCTTCAGCTGCCAAGCTCTTCAGTTTGAGAGAAGGTACCATAGCCGCCTATCCCTGGGGTCTCCATCATCTGCATAAGGGTGGGAGGGACATGGAGGGGACCGTGATGGAGACACAGCTCCAGATGACCCCTTCATGTCTTTGCTCAGCTGCTCTAGGCTGGGCCACCCACTGCACTCTAGTTTTCTTGCCTGTGCAATGGAAAGGCCCCCATATCTTCCTGTTGCCCAAGAGGCTGGGGGGCCCCCCAACATGGCAAGATTGGGGACTAATCCAGAGCCACGCTCTCTTCCTCAGGGGATCAACTGCTCAGTGCCACCATATTCTTTGACGGCATTAAATATGAAGATGCTCTCAAGATACTTCAGTACTCAGAGCCTTACAAGATCCAGTTCAAAATCAAACGGAAACTCCCAGCCACAGTGGGTGAGGAGTTGGCTGTCTGCGGCCCTCAGCTAGGCTCCACGGGAAAGGAGCAGGTGAGGCCCCTGCCAAGGAGGTTGCCCCGCCCGCCTCAACAGCGATGCCACCCCGGCCCGGGCCCCAGCCTCTGCATCAGCTCCAATCAGGTCCCTCTCCCTGTGTTTCAGGACAAGGAAGCTGCTGATGAGGGCACAGCGACGCCTACAAAGATGCCGGAGACAGATGGAGACCGTGAGAGACTTATCTCCAAGCCCAGGGAGAGCCGCGGCAGGCGGCCCCGGGAAAGACTTTCCTGGCCCAAATTCCAAGCCATAAAGAGCAAGCGGAGACCTGGTCCCCGGCGTTCACACAGCTCCTCAGAGGCCAGCGAGCGTGGAGATGCACCTGACATGTCCCCAACGAGTACAGACACAGAGGCCCCGCTGCCGGAGGAGCTCCAGGACCAGAGGGCAGGGCTGGGCCACCAGCGGAGGAGGAGATTCCTGAACCTGAGATTCAAGATGGGCTCAGGGCAGGGACCCTCTGCCACAGGGCACCGGGGCAGAGAGGCCCAGGGCAGGCCAGGTCCTGCTGAGGTGCTTGGGGAGTTAGGCCCCTGGGATAATGGGCCAGAGGACACAGGGGCTGCAGCAGGGGGCAGCAGTAAGGTGAGAGCACAGGCAAAAGAGGCCACAGGAGAGCTGCCTGTGCAGGAGCACATGGAGCCCAGACTCCCAGGTCTCGTCCTCGCTGACAGAGCCCCTGGAGAAGGAGCAGGGAAGGCAGTCGAGGGCCAAAGAAAGACACAGAGGGCGAGGACCCAGCACAAGGAAGGAAAGCAAGGCAAGTCTGAACCTGGACCTGACGCGGGCCTCAGCAGGAGCTGGAAGGAGCAATGGGCAGGGGCACAGAGCCTGGAAACTAGCACCACGAGACTCTCTCTGCAGGCTGCAAACGATGCTGGCAGCACACAGACACCCCCACCAGACACCCAGGTCCGAATTCGCATATTAAAGACACCCACATTTGGATTTTCCAAAGAGAAAGTTCTGGGGACAGAAATCTACGACAAAGGGCTTGAGGAGAGGGGGCGGGAGCACACATCCCCTGCAGGCGAGGGTGGGGAAACCAGCGAGACTACACCCACAGCCCACGGGCCTGGGACGGAAGGGGACACAGATGAGAGGCAAAAAACGCTGCAGGGAATGCAGGAAGCGCAGGAAGACAAGGACATGGAGAGGAGGGAGGTGAAGATGAAAATGCCTAAGTTCAAGATGCCATCATTCGGGTGGTCCCCTACAAGGGAGCCTGCAGACACCAGACCAACACCAGCAAGAGGAAAGGAACAGGAAGAAGATGTGACCGTGGAACCCCATGGGATGATTACAGACAAGGAAGAAATGCTGATGCAGAAGGAAGGGCTACAGACAGGAATAAAATCTAAGAAAGAGAAAGACACCATGACAATGGAAAGGGACATGAAAAAGGAAGACAAGGACGCAGCCGCCAAAGACAGCAAGTTCAAAAGGCCCAAGTTCAAGATGCCGTCCTTTGGAGTGTCGGGCCCCAGCAAGGCTGTGGAGGCCTCTGAGTCACCATCTGCACCTAAGGTGGAGGCCGATGTGGGCCTGTCCTCCATCCAGGGCGACCACAGGAACACTGACGTCAGCGTCCATGTCCTAGCTGCAGACATGGAGTCCAGGGATGGCCAAGTGGAAATGACACTCCTGGAGGGCTCGCTGCCTGAGGGAGAGGTTTCAGTGGAGGCCACAACAGGAGCCAGCCTGAAGGGGCACCTGCCCAAGGTACAGGTTCCCAGCTTCAAGATTCCCAAAGTGGACCTCAAGAGCTCCCAGGTGGACCTAAAGGGTCCCCAGGTGGACATGAAAGGCCCCAAGAGTGACGTGATCGCCCCCAACCTGGATGTGGTGTTGCCCAGTGTGAAGGTGGATGTCCAGGAGCCTGGTGTCAAGGTAGAGGGGAATCTGGCCCTGGGACACAAGGACATGGCCACCAAAGACAGCAAGTTCAAAATGCCCAAGTTCAAGATGCCATCCTTTGGCGTGTCGGGCCCTAGCAAGGACATGGAGGCCTCTGTTGAACTGTCCAAGCCCAAAGTAGTGGCTGATGTGGGCCTGCCCTCCATCCAGGGCAATCTCAAGAACACTGACCTCAACATCCAAGTCCCTGTCACTGACCTCGAGGCCAGGCCCAGCCAAGTGGGGGTGACACTCCCAGAGGGAAAGTTGCCAGTAGATGTAGAGGCTGGAGCTGCCCTGAAGGGGCACCTGCTCAAGGCAAAGATGCCCAGCATCAAGATGTCCAAAGTGGACCTCAAGGGCCCCCAGGTGGACTTGAAAGGACCCAAGGGCAAGGTGAGCACCCCTGACCTGGAGGTGAATTTGCCCGTTGTAAAATTGGATATCCAGACCCCAGGTACCAAGTTGGAGGGGGACCTAGCCCAGGGAGATAAGGACACAGGCAAAAAGGACAATAAATTCAAAATGCCCAAGTTCAAGATGTCCTCCCTTGGCGTGTCGGGCCCCAGCAAGGATGTGGAGGCCTCTGTGGAGCTGTCCATGCCCAAGGTGGAGGCCAATATGTGCCTGCCCTCCATTCAGGGAGACCTCAAGAGCACTGACCTCAATATCCAGGACCCTGCCACTGACATCGAGGCCAGAGCTGGCCACATGGGTGTGACACTCTCAGAGGGCTTGCTGTCTGAGAGAGAGGTATCAGTGGAGCCCACAGTTGGAGCTGGCCTGAAAGGGTACCTGCCCAAGGTGCAGATGTCCACCATCAAGATGCCCAAAGTGGACCTCAAGGGCCCCCAAATGGACCTCAAGTGTCCCCAGGTGGACCTGAAAGGACCCAAGAGTAGCATGATCACCCCTGACCTGGACGTGGCATTACCTGGACTGAAGGCAGACATCCAGGCCATGGCCACCAAGGTGGATGGGGACCTGGCCCTGGGAGGCAAGGATGCAGCCACCAAAGACAGCAAGTTCAAAATGCCCAAGTTCAAGATGCCATCCTTTGGCGTGTCGGGCCCCAGCAAAGCTGTGGAGGCATCTGTGGAGCTGTCCATGCCCAAGGTGGAGGCTGATGTGGGTCTGCCCTCTGTCCAGGGCGACCTCAAGAGCACTGACTTCAGCATCCAGGTCCCTGCTGCTGACCTGGAGGCCAGGGCCAGCCAGGTAGGGGTGACATTCTGTGAGGGAGAGTTGCCAGTAGCTGTCGAGACTGGACCTGGCCTGAAAGGGCACCTGCCCAAGGTGCAGATGCCCAGCATCAAGATGCCCACAGTGGACCTCAAGGGCCCCCAGGGGGATGTGAAAGGCCCCAAGGGTGACCTGATCGCCACCGAAATGGAGGTGACTCTGCCTGGCATGCAGGTGGACATCCAGGCCCCGGGTGCCAAGCTGGAGGGGGACCTGGCCCTGGGGGTCGAGGATGGGGTCACCAAAAATAGTAAATTCAAAATGCCCAAGTTCAAGATGCCATACATTGGCGTGTCGGAACCCAGCAAGGATGTGGAGGCCTCCGTGGAGCTGTCCATGCCCAGGGTGGAGGCTGATGTGGGCTTGCCCTCCATCCAGGGAGACCTCAAGAGCACTGACCTCAACATCCAAGTCCCTGTCACTGACCTCGAGGCCAGGACCGACCTGGTGGGCATGACACTTCCAGAGGGCTCGCTGCCTGAGGGAAAGGTGTCAGCAGAGGCCACAGCTGGAGTCAGCCTGAAGGGTCACCTGCCCAAAGTGCAGATGCCCAGTATCAAGATGCCCAAAGTGGACCTCAAGCGCTCTAAGGTGGACCTCAAGGGCTCCAAGGTAGACGTAAAAGGCTCCAAGGTGGATCTTCATGGCCCACAGATGGACCTCAAGAGCACCAAAGTGGACCTCAAGGGCCCCATATTGGACATCAACGGTCCCCAGGTGGACGTGAAAGGCCCCCAGAGTGACATGATCACCCCTGACCTGGATGTAGCATTGCCCAGCGTGAAGATGGA